>JAQZBX010008898.1:6927-47278 GCA_029593785.1 Cabassous unicinctus | reverse complement strand
CTTAGACTTACTTCTAATGTTTCTAAAGGGCAGTTTTTTTTTTTGTTTTCTATTTTTTGAGTTACCGGGGCTAGGGCTTGAACCCAGGACCTCATGTGTGGGAAGCCGGTGCTCAACCACTGAGCCACATTGGCTCCCCTGAGTAGGTTTGTTTCTTTGTTTGCTCGTGTTTGTTTTTGTTTTTAGGAGGCACCGAGAACTGAACCTGGGACCTCCCATGTGGGAAGCAGGCGCTCAACCGCTTGAGCCACATCTCTCCCTAAAGTGTACTTTTTGTGGACCTCTCTCCATTCCCGCCCCCCAAGTGGGCTTTTCTTCTGCCTTCTTGGGCTCGGATTCCTGATTCAGCTGCCACCCAAACCTTCCCCTCCTCTCCTACTCAGCATAGTCTTTCTGAAACTACCCCTTCCCAGAGTGTGTCCCTTTACCTTCACCCAGACTCCGGGCCTTGCACATACTCAGTGCAGACCTCATGCCCTGCACACTCCTCGGGCGCTGCACACCCTCCTTCCATGTCTAACCCCTGCCTCTCTGCCCCTCTCCTCCTCTCCTGACACCCAAAGGGATCATTGTTAGCTTCCCCCACCCTGCCCACCCCAGCTGTTTAATTTATTATGCCTACCCACTCAAAACCACAATGGGGAAAGTTGAGATGTGGAAGGGATAACTGTACAAACCAACTGGACTTCGTATAGGGAACAAGTTCACAAAGTGCATATTTTCAGTGATATTTAAAAAAACAAAGTTAATAGTTCTCTGCAGTTTTTGTTTAGCATTCTTATCTTCAGTCAGAGCTAATGAACCCAATGGTATCAGGTTGCCTTCTCCAAAAGAGCACAACGAATTGATCTATTTGAGAAAGATAGATGTACTTTATAGAATGTGCAGAAATAATTTCTCACCCACCTCTCAAATGTATTTACTATTAACAGTTCTTCAAGAGATGCATAATATAGGTGAACAGGAAATTAAAGGAAAGTATCTCAATAGTTTATTTTTAATTATGTTCTATAATACTGTATAATGGAAAGAAGATTGTACTAGGAGTTAAGATAGCTGGGTTCTTGTTAATTGATAGTAACCAGTGAGTTATGTAACCTTAGGTAAATTATTTCACTTCTCTGAGCTTTCCTTCCCTTATTTATAAAATGAGAGGAATGGATGAATGTTCTTTAAATTTCTATTTAATTTTAAAAAGCTGCAACTATATATACATTAGTCCTGGTGATGGTGATGATAATAATAGCTACTTTTCTTTTGAGAATTTGTAATATACTAGGTATTGTGGTAAGCTCTTTATATATTCTGATCTCATTTTATTGAGTCATGGCTTTATTCAATTAATATTTATTGATTGCTGACCATGTGCCAAATGCCATGCTAGGTGCTGATGTATAGTGGTGAGCAAACCAGCTGGTTTCCAATTTTATTTGGCTATGAGAGGTACATTTTTCTCATTTTACAAATAAGAAACAGTGGCTTAAATTCATCACTTTAACCAAGGTCAAACAATTGGTAGTTTTCTAAGACTCCCTGGATTTGAAAAATGTAGTACTTTGTAGAAAATCTAATAAATGTGTTTCACAATACTGGTCTTACTTAAATTCATCTGATGATCATGGATCACAGAATAAAGTTGTTAGGTACATTAATTTTGATGATACGAAATTACATAGAACTAAAATCTCCACATGATTATAAAATGTTTGCAGATATTGAAGGTGATTAGAAATAAACTAAACAAAATTCATTATGTCTTGTTCCCCAGAATTAGCCAGACTGCAAAGTTTAAGGGCAGTCCTTCACAAGGTCAAGTCTACCTTCACCTCTGACACCACTTGCAAGTTTGGGGGATTCCCAAACCCACTGTCAGATTCAGTTATTCCCTAGATGGACTGTCAGAACACACTGAAACCTATTATATTCACAGTTATGGTTTATTACTGGGAAAGGATACAAATTAAATATCAACCAAAGGAGGAGATGTGTAGAGCAGAATCTAGGAGTGTTTCAAATAAAGGTTCTGCTCTTGTCTTCCATGGAGTTAGGACATGTTACCCTTCCAGGATTGATGCATGACAATATGCATGGACTTCATTATGTAGACGTGATTGTTTGATTGACTGCCCACATAGTTGATTTCCGACTCTTCTTTTATCAGTAACCTAATTAAGCACATGCATGCATATTATATATATACATATATAAAGTGAAGTTAATTCTTATGTCATAATATATTAGGCTGTGGAAAACAAATTAAATATACATGGAAAAAGTTTTGTGATAAGTATGGAAGGATGAGGCGAAGAAGCAAAATGTGTGTGTGTGAGTGTGTATTCAGAAACAGAGACCAGGAATTGTATCCAGGTTTTTGCAAAAATCTCTTAATGGACTTTTTTTTCTTCTAGGCTATTGTGGTGACTGATGGAGAGCGTATTCTTGGCTTGGGAGACCTTGGCTGTAATGGAATGGGCATCCCTGTGGGTAAATTGGCTCTGTATACAGCTTGTGGAGGTGTGAATCCACGGGAGTGTCTGCCTGTCATGCTGGATGTGGGAACGGAAAATGAGGTAAATCCTTTAAATCTGTAAGGCAGCTATGCACCTTTAAAAAGGAGACTAATTCCTATTTTTTGAGTTTGTTCCAGGAACTTCATGAAATCCATTCTTTTCTTTCTGGCTCCCCCACTGTCCATAACTCCCCTACTCCTGCCCCAACCCTATATGGAAGTTATTCCTTCTCTTTTTCTTTTTCCTTCTCTTTAAAGCAATTAATCTTTTTATCAGCTCTATTAGTGTTTTTGTTATCCTTTGATAAGTATTTATGTCATTAATCTCTAGAGTGTATAGTTTACTTTAAGACCATAATCTCTTTTTAAAAATTTATTTTACACTATATAGGAACCAGTGCCATAGAACTTAATAAATTTAATCAGTCTCAGATCTTGTTCTAAAAGTCTGTATTGAATCTGAGGCAGGTGATTTGAGGTTTAGCATTTCTTATTCCTGCATCAAAATTTTAGAATCTTAAAGTAATATATCAAGTAGTGAAAAAATTAATGCTAACCTTTAGAATTAGTTATGAGTGATAGATACAAGAAATTAAAGATGGAATTTTCTGAACTAGAGATCAAAGATAATGGTCAATTAAGAATAAATCTTTTAGGGAAGCAGGTGTGGCTCAATCGATAGAGCTCCCGTTTACCATATGGGAGGCCCCGGGTTCGCTTCCTGGGGCCTCCTTGTGAGAGCAGGCCGGCCCACGCGGCACGGTGGGCTGATGCAGCAGGACCTCACAGCAAGGGGGAGATAAGCAGACATGGAAAAAACACACAGCGAATGGACACAGCGAACACAAGCAGCAAGGGGGGAATAAATAAATAAATAAATAAATAAATAAATCTTTAAAAAAATAAATAAATAAATCTTAAAAACAGTTGTGGGAAGCAGATGTGGCTCAACTAGTTGGGCGTCCACCTGCCACATGGAGGTCCCAGGTTTGGGGTCCGGTGCCTCCTGGAGAAGGCAAGCAAACAATGATCAGACAGTTGAGAGAACCGTCTGGGGGAGGGGGAGGGATAAATAAAGAAAAAAATAATAATAATAAAAAATGAAAAACAAAAAACAAGAAAACCCAGTTGTTTATAAATTTCAGACCTAGATCCAGAATAGCTATATCAAATAAGACTTTGATACTTTAACTGAATGTTTACACTTTATACAGTTTTTTCTTTGTTCCCTTCTAAATTAATTTAAGATGTAACTTTTGATGTTAATATGAAATACATTTTTGCTCATGCAAATATAATAGTAACTTGGACAATTTTTATGCTTTTAAATTACAAATACAAAGTTATAATATTTCACTTAAACATGATTTGTCATTCAACTAGAGCCTTTTATTGAGAAATTGCATAACGTGGACATAGAGAAGGTTGTGTACTAATGAAACCATAACACTGGGACTCTTGTGTTGATAGATTATAAAATTAGTTTTATCAAATAATTAGTTTCATAAAGGTAGATCTAAAAATTGCTTAATCGTTCTTGAATTTCCTCACACTATCTCTATTTAGCGTTCCTTTCTTCTTTTGGTATCTCATACTTTTATGTTATTCCATGTCTTTCTAGTATCCTACACCCTCACCTACCTGTTCATTAAATTTCTCACCTTGCCTTGCTGTAGATCTGTCTTTTTTGCTCTCTTCCCATTAATACATACTTGGTGCTTATTACATTTCAAGAGTTTTCAAGCTGTTAAATCAAAAAATAATCTGAACCTATTGTTAAAGTGTTATGTGTTATTTCCATAATTTTTGCTTACTGACAGTAGACTTTTGGAGATTTTGTAAAAAAACAAAATTAAGTGAATGATGTAATTGTAACTCTTAATTCTTTTACTGGAGAATATCTTTTTAGTGAGGGAGGGCTTTCCAAAACTCTGCAAATTCTGTTCTATAGTTTAAGTTTGCTATTGAGTGTGATCAATATTGACCACATACTGTTTGTTAAGCCCTAAGTGAAGCCAGGTAATACCAATATAAACAACTTATAACCTTGCCAGTAAGATGCTGACAATCTAGAAAATCAGATAGATATGTAACTAGTTTCAACATGTATGAAATACTTTGATAAAGACATTTGAAGAGCAGTTGGCAAACCATTTCTTCCCCAATTACAATATATTCTTAAAGTATCTGACCTCACATTACTAATTGTTACTCAATTATAATTTATATTTTTCCATAAATCACATATTAAAAATTTCATGGGGGATAATATCTATTAGTAAATGATCAGCTAGAGGTATTATTCTAAATCAAGGGTAAATTATTTGTGCCTTTAAAAAAGGTAGTTAAAAAATAATAAAAAGATAGTTATATTTTTCCAAGAGTTATTAAATATGCCCACTGAATACATGTCTTTATCCTATCTGAAAATAATAGTAAGAAATATATTGCAATCAAGTTATTCTGATTTTTTTTTGCTAAATATACAAATCAGTGTTACAATTGCTTATATATTAACTGATATATGAAAGTATATTTACTGAAAATTCAATGCAAAGGAAAGTCTTTGAAAAATATATTTGTATTAGATAGGATATAGATTTGGCTGTTGAAAAAAACCAAAATAAATGCAGTGAATGTGTTTTTTAAAATATATTCTGGATACTAGGCCTTTATCAGATAAATGATGTACAAATATTTTCCCCCTCTCTGTGGGCTATCTTTTCACTTTCTTAATAGTGTTCTTTAATAGACAAAAGTTTTTAACTTTGACGAAATCAAATTTGCCTAATATCTCTTTTGTTGCTTGTGTTTTTGTTATCCTATCTAAGAAACTTTACCTAACCTAAGGTTATGATTTTATACCTATATTTTCTTCTAAGAATTTTATAGTTTTGCTTCTTATATTTAGGTCTTTTATCCATTTTTAATTAGTTTTTATATATAATGTGAGGTAGGGGTCAAATTGTATTGTTTTGTAGATGGATATTCAGTTGTCGCAGCACCATTTGTTGAAAAGACTATTCTTTCCTCACTGAGTGATCTTTGCACCCTTAACAGAAATCGTTTGACCTAGATATATAGGTTTATTTCTTGACTCTTTTGTAAGTGGGTGTTTTAATTTGCCAACTTCTATGACAAGCCACACACTTGTTGACTTAAATAACAGGATTTTATTGGCTCACAATTTGGAGGCTAGAAGTCCAAAATCAAGGTACCTCTAGTCCATGCCTTCTCTGAAGTCTGTAGCATTCTGGTGGTGGATTGCTGGAAATCAGTTTCTGTCTCTCTCACATGGTGATCTTTCTCTTTCTGTGTCCTCCTGTGGTTTATACTTCCCTGTCCAAATTTCCTTTGTTTATAAGGACAACAGTGCATGAATTAAGTCCCGCCCTTATTCAGTGTGGCCTTGTCTAAACAGGATCTTCAAAGAGCCTATATACAGTTGAGTCTACACTCAAAGGACCAGAAGTTAGGATGTGAAGATCTCATTTACAAATGAGATCACACTCACAGGACCAAGGATTTGGATTTCAACATGTCTTTGTAGTGGGACATGATTCAGTCTACCACAGTGGGGTGTTGAAGTCTCCAGCTCTTATTGTTTGTATGTTTCTCCCCTCAATTCTGTCAGTTTTTGCTTTATGTAATTTCGGGCTCTGATATGTAGAAATTTTCTTTAATGTTTAACAATAGAGACGCAGGTAGTCTTCTGAATTCTATTAATTCTTATCTTCCTTAAAGATAAGGAAACTTAAATGGCATAGTAGAAATAAAATGTGCATTATAAACCATGAAGAGCAGAATTACTAAAGAAAAGCAAATTGGTAGAGAGTAAGACAAAGTTATGAAAACTTCAAATAAGGCAGAGGGGGGAGCAGTGTAGCTCAATTGGTTGAATGCCTGCTTCCCATGTATGAGGTACCAGGTTTGATCTTGGTACCTCCTAAAAAACAAAACAAAACAAAACAAAACAAAAAACCCCGAAAAAAACAACTCTTATTGGGGAGTGGATGTAGCTCAGTGGTTGAATGCCTGCTTCCCATGTATGAGGTCCTGGGCTCAATCCCTGGTACCGCCTAAAAAAAACTGAGGCAGAGAAAAAGGAGGTTTTTTTTTTAAGAAAGGGGGAGAGAGGGAATGTTATAAAAACTATAGATATAAAATATCTAGCATCAAAAATATTGTAGTAGGAAATATAAAGTTTATTGAAAGAAAACTTTTTATCTAAATAAAAACCAAGTTTTCTGATCAAAAGCTTATTAGATATCAGATAATACAACAAAAAGGAGTCTGCACATAGATATAGCCTAGTGAAATTGTTCCCATTTCTAGGATGAGTTTACAAATGCTACAAGGGTCTAGGCAGAACAAAATGGTCACTTACAAATAAAGTTAAATTGACCTCACACTTTTCTTTTGCTACAGTAAACATTTGAAGCCTGTCTATGGAGTTCTGAGGGAAATGTGTTTAACTGAAAAACCTTATATACAGCTAGATTACCCTTCATTTGTGTATGCATTCTGATATATTCAAGAGTTCAGGAAATCTATTTTACAGTGTTCTGGAAATTTCATTATAAAATAATTTCCAACTGGCCAAGAGAAGAATAAAAATAAAGGACTTCATACCCATGTACAAATATTGCCAGATAACGCTAAAATCAGTTTAATATAGAAATTAGTTTACATAATTATAAATATTATTTAATTACAAAGCAGTAACATAACTGCTAAGAACAATTTGTTGAGTTGGATGAACATGATTTAAGTCCTGTCTTTTAAGTTTGGAAAGTTGCTTAAACTTTCTAAATGTCAGTTTTCTTCATCTTGAAGCCAAGATGATAATACGTGGCACTTAGCATTGTTGTGAGAATTAAATGAGATAATTGTAGAGTGACCATCACAATGCCTGCCACATGTCAAATATTCAATAACAAGTGGCTGTTAGTATCATCTTTTATTAAGTTTTTAAAGAAAATATTTAAGATTAAAGATAATTCAGGGGAGCGGATGTAGCTCAAGTGGTTGAGCACCTGCTTCCCATGTACGATGTTCCAATTTCGATCCCCAGTACCTCCTAAAAAAAATAATAATAATTCAGTAAAGTCATCCTTGCCTGTTTAAAAAAATAATTTAGTAAAAATAAAATGGGTCTAATATCACAGATGAGTCCAAATAATACTTGTAAGTAGAGGGGAGAAGGTAGAAAGACATCTCATTTTCTCATTTTCTAGGTCTGTGAGTGGTGGTAATAGTTACTGTTTTATTCTTGTTGATAATTGTAGAAATACATATTCAAATCTTTTTAAAATGTGAAGGTAATCACTAGTAGCCTGTTTACCTAGGGATATATATATAGAAAAATATAACAAATATATTAAATGCACACACATACACTCCACATAGGAAAAGGGAAGTGATAAAGAAAATAGCAGGACATTATTTAAAAATAGAATAAAAGACTAAACATCATCAGCTATGACTCATTTATTCAACAAGGATATGAAGTGACCTTGTGAAAAGGAAAACAGGTCTAAATTTTAAGGTTCAATTAAGTAGTGCTAAATATAATTTGATTTTAGGTTCAGGTATGATTGTGGCCTTGATCATACAAACTTTTAGGGAACTGTAGTTCCTGTGCTATAAAAACTGTTCCACAGCATATAAAAGTTGTTAGCTTCACATTTCATTTTATAAAAAGTGTAACCTTGATATTCAAACCTGATTTAAAAGCACATAAGATAAAGATAGCTAATTAGTCTCATGTTTACCAATGCTTGGTGCCCCTCCTCTTACTAGCTGTGTAATCTTGAAAAAAGTTACTTAACCTCTCTGTGGTAGTTTCCTTATGTAAAATGAGGCTAACAGTGTCTACCTCATAGAGCTGTGATAATTTAATGCACTTAGCATGCTTAGAATTTTGACTGACATATTGTAACACTTAGTAAATGTTAACTTAAATGGATATATAATAGATATATATGTAGAAGTTTAAATCCTTTTAAAAATATTGGCACATTGAATCATGCCAAATATTTTTAAAATGTAAAATCCTATCTACTCAAACCAATAAAACATCATAATTAATGGTTATACTTTAGAGGAATTCTTAGGTCGCCTATTATCGCCACAATTCTTATTCGTTGTTGAGAAAGTGCTCACCTCTTGCATTAAGATAAGGAAAACAAATGGTATAAATGGCCTGAAAGGAAAAAACAAAATTATTATTTATAGGTATGTGATTACAGATAAAACCCAAGAAAATCAACTAAAAATATATTATGACCAAATTAGAGAGCTCAGTAAAGTGGCTGGCTATAAAGTAAATACTCAAACTCAACAGCTATCCTATGTACTTGCAATAACCAGTTTACAAAAATTATCTTATTCATGGTAGCAACAGTATTTCATTTTGCTAAGCACAGAAATTGTAGCATTATATTTGGTTCATCAGAAGAATGAATTTTTTTAAAGGACGTATGTCTGCCTGTCCTTTCCCAAAACCAGTAGCAATGTATTTTATTTATTAAGCAAAATATATTTTCATCTTTGACTCAACTTTCTCATAATTTTATTGACTTTTGAGCTACATATTAACTGTATTTCATTAACAATATAAGACTTAAGATTTCACAGTAAGATTAGAAGCCATTTCACATTCTGCATTAAATTTTCTGCTGCTTAAAATTGACAGAAATGCTCCAATTCATACTTTCTCTTTCTGTTGTGAATTACTGGGGTTCAAAATATGCAAGTGTCTGTTGTAGACATTTTGTGATTCAAGCAGTGGAAGAAATTACAACATTGAGGTGGAGCCAGTGGCCACTGGACGCTTTTGGGGCAGGGAAGGGAAAAGCAATTGTAATACAGGGGCTTTTTCAGGACTCAGGAATTATCCTGAGTGACATTACAATGACAGATATAGGCCATTTTACATCAGCATATAACATGCAGAACTGTGTGGGAGAGAGTATGATCTACAATGTGAACTATGGTCCATGCTCAGTGGCAAAGCCCCAGGATGTGTATATCCATTGCAGGTGATGTGCCACACTAATGAAAGATGTTTATGTGGGAGAGAAGGTGTGGGAAGTGGGGAACATGGGAATCCCTCTAATTTTTGTGTAATATTTATGTAATCTAAGCATCTTTTAAAATATATTTTAAAAAATGCAAGTGATATTCTAATCTGTAAGCCATCTAAATTTTTAGTGCTCACTTTTAATTAATGTGTAGTGGATATTAGCAAAATATTTGCAATGAAAAGATTGGCAACTCTTAATGTTTTTCTTTTATTCATTCTGACATTTTACTCGTTTTATTTGTTCTGACTCCTGCTTTACTGAGAAGACAAGAAGAAAAGTTCAATTAACTATAATATGACCGAGTCAATGGATTTGTGTAAAATGTAATGATGTTTTTATGTTGCCACATTTTCAAATGTGGAAAACTGCTTTTTTAGTCATACCATTCCCATAATATTACTTTTAAATCTCATCCCTTTTGTGAATCTCTATTCTCTTTTACACTTCATAATAAAATTTTAAAAACTAATTAGTAAAACCACTTAGTTTCTTATCCAGAACAGCCTAGCAAACTTCAAGGAATAGCAGATCTCTTATTTAATAGAAGTTACAAAGATTTTACTCTTTCTGTATTGAGTTTAGTAGCAATAAAAATAGAAAAATAATTAATGAGTAGTTAATAAGACAGTCCTTATTTGCTAGAAAGCCATGCTTCTCTGACTTGAATCGCTGTAGCTTTCAATTAAAGGAATTTTAAAGAAGAAAAACATTGTAATTGAGTTCCAGAACTGCTTGGCTAAATAATACTATTTTTTTTAATTAAAAAACACAAAATCATTAACTTAGATAGCATGTTTGTATTTTCAACTTTTATTTCACAGTCCACATTTACTTTAATTTACTTGGGAAGCAGTTAATATATAAAAAGTATTTCTGTTACCTGGATTGAATTTTCTTTATTTGTCCCTTAAGAGCATGGTATGTTTAATTTCTTTCATTGTTGTAAAATCTTTTCATAGAAATTAGGTTTATTATTTGTCAATTTTTCCTTGTAAAAGTGATGAATATTTAGGCTTGATATTTGACTAAAATTAATGTGAGTAGATGATCAGTGGGCCCCTTCCCCGTTTGTCTGGGCATTATTAGGTCTTAAATTGAATTGGATCAGGTGTTGCTCAGTCAGCCTTTAAGAGGACGTATATATACAGTATTAATAGGAGATATTTATCTCTGCATAGTTATTCTTTTTTATTAAGCCATTGCTCCAGTGGTCAGCTTTTCTGTTTCTAGTGTTTTTTATTATAAAATTTTATTCAAGTATATCATTCATACATGACATATGTAAACAATAAATGTGTAGTGAAAGTTGTGAACTTACAAAACAAACATGCATATCATCATACAGGGTTCCCATACATCACCCTACCACCAACATCTCGTGTTGTTGTGGAACATTTGTTGCAAACTATGAAAAAGCATTGTCAAAATATTACTACTAACTATAGCCCCATAGCTTATATTTCGTGTATTTTTCCCCCCAACCCACCCAATTATCAATACCCCTTTATTATTATTGTATATTTGTTACAGTTCATGAGAGAATGTTCTCATCTTTGTCCTGTTAACCACAGTCCATCTTCCACAACCGGTTACCTGTGTTATACCATCCCATGCTTTGTACAATCCATTCAATGTATACACTCAGTGGCTCTCCTTTTTCATCATAGAGGTGTACTGTCATCACCTCAATAAATTTTAGAACATTTTCATTACTCTAAAATGAAGAATTCCACACCATCTTATACCCTCTATTCTTATCCTTTAGAATTTATATCTACTTTGCCTTTGCTGCAAAAACATTACACTAGTACTATTAGCTATTGTCCATAAATTACATGAGTTATAATTTTTCTGTGTATCATCATATTCTTTTTTTAAAGCAGTTTTATTGAGATATAATCACATACCATGCAATCTATCCAAAGTGTATAATCAATGGCTTTTAGTATAATCACAATGTTGTGCATTCATCTTAACATTTTGTAAATTATATTTATACTGTTACCCACATTCTTCATCCACTACTGAAATCAATATTTTATACATTCCCTTAATTATTCTTTAGATTCCTTTCAGTTGACATTTACATCCACAGATTACTCATTTCAGCCACAAACACATTTATAAATCAGCAGTTAGTTATACTAATTATAAGGTGTTACTATCCATCTCCATATTTTAACAAATAAACCTATTAAAAATTCCGCACACATTAAACATCAGCTCCCATTCTCAACCCACATTCAATCTCCTAGTAACCTATACTCTAGAGTTTACCTTTGTGAGTTTACTCATCATATTTAGTTCGTATTATTGAGACAATATGATATTTGTCCTTTTGTATCTCGCTTATTTCACTTAACATAATATCCTTGAGTTTCATCCATGTTGCCATATGCATCCTGATTCCATTTTTCTTAACAGCTGAATAGTACTCATGTATATATACCACCTTTTGTTTATCCATTCATTGGTTAATGGACACTTGGGCTGGTGCTATATTTTAGCAATTGTGAATAATGCTGCTGTGAACATCAGTGTGCAAATGTCAGTTCACATACTTGCTTTCATTTTTTCTGAAGATATTCTTAGTAACAGATTGCTGAATCATACGGCAGTTGTATAGTCAACTTCTTGAGGTACTGCCAAACTATCTTCCACAGAGGCCTCACCATTTTAAATTCCAAACAACAGTGGAGTGTTCCTATTTCTCCCATTACGCTCCAGCACTTGTAGTTTTCTGTTACTTTAATAATGACCATTATATAAGCTATGAAATGGTATTTCATTGTAGTTTTGATCTGCATTTCCCTAATAGCTAGTGATGTTGAACGTATTTTCATGCGCCTTTTGGACATTTGTATTTTCTCTTGGAGAAATGTCTATTCAAGTCTTATGCCCATTTTTTAATTGCGCAGCTTGACTTTTTGACATTGAGTTGTATGATCTCTTTATATAACATGGATATCCCAAACAGTCATCGGATATATAGTTTCCAAATATTTACTCCCATTGAATAGGTTTACTTTTTACTTTCTTGACAAAGTCTTTTCAGGAACAAAACTGTGTGCTTTATTTGTAAGGTTTAAGAAACTACCACTTACCACAAGACCTTGAAGATGTTTCTCTACATTTTCTTCTAGGTGTTTTATGGTTGTCGCTTTTATATTTAGGTCCTTGATTCATTTTGAGTTAATTTTTGTATAAGGTGTGAGATAGGGGTCTTCTTTCTTTCTTTTGGATATGGAATGAGTTTTGTAGTGTTCCTTCCTGTTCATTTTTTTTTGGAAGAGCTTAACAAGATTGGCATTAGGTCATCTTTGAATGATTGGTAGAATTCACCTCTGAAGTCATCTGGTCCTGGGCTTTTCATTTTTGGGAGATTTTTCATGATTGTTTCAATCTCTTTACTTGTGATGGATTTGTTTAGATCTTCTGTTTCTTCTAGGGTTAGTGTAGGTTGTTCATGTGTTTCTTGGAATTTGTGCATTTCTTCTATATGTTTTGGCATACAGACGTTCATAGTATCCTATTACAGTCTTTCTTATTTCTGCGGTAACATTTATAATGTCCCCCCTCACGTTTCTGATTTTATTTGCATCTTCTCTTTTTTTCTTTGTCAGTCTAGCTAAGGGTTTGTCTATTTTGCTGATCTTCTCGAAGAACCAGTTTTTAGTTTTTTTGATTCTCTTTATTTAGTTTTTGTTGTTCTCAATTTCATTTATTTCTGCCCTGATCTTTATTATTTCTTTCCTTCAACTTAATTTGGGATTAATTTTCAGTTATTTTTCTAGTTCCTCTAGGTGTGCAGTTATGTCTATGATTTTGTCTCTTTCTTCGTTTTTAATGTAAGCATTGAGGGATAAATTTCCCTTTCAGCACTGTCTTTGCTGTATTCCATATATTTTTTAAAAAAGCAATTTTAATGATATATTCAAATACCATATGATCTATCCAAAGTGCACAATCAATGGGTTTTACTATAATCACAATGTTGTGCATTCATCAGCACAAAAAAATTTGGAACAATTTCATTACTTCATAAAGAAAAGCTCCACACCCTTTAGCAGTCTCTTCTCAATCACTCTATCTTTCCCTAGTTCTACATAACCACTAATCTAATCCCATCTTTATAAAGTGATTTATGTGTACATTTTATGTATATGAACTCATATACTATGTAGTACTTTGTGTCTGGTTTCTTTCAGTTAGCATAATGTTTTGTTGTGGTTTTTTTGGCCTAACATTATCCTCTTGTAACATTAACATACATTTGTTAAGTTTCAAAGAAAAACAGTGTTATATAAGCAGTATCACCGATATTCACGTTTCACATGAGGTTTAATTATGCTATCCCTTCCCATGTTACATTATTTTGGCTTTCTGTCTAGTAATATACATGACCTTTGACTTTCCATTTCAAAAACACTGACATACCCGTAAAATAGCACTGCTAGTTACAAACACTATGTTGTGCTTTCACCTTTTCTATTCATTTCCAAAGATTAACAAACACTTTTTACCAATTCTGTAAAACCCTCAATTTTCCAGTCTCTAATCTCATTCTATTTTCTGGTGACCTATATTCTAATTATTAACTCCATGAATTTACCCAATATATTTAGTTCATAATAGTGCAGTCATCCAGTATTTGTCCTTTTGCATCTGGTAAGCTTCACTCAACATTGGGTTATAATGCTCTATAAATGTCTGTTAGGTCTAGTTAATTTATCCTATTATTCAAGCTCTCTGTTTCTTTATAAATCTTCTGTCCAGATGTTCTAGCCAATGCTGAGAGTAGTTATCAAAGTCTCCAACTATTAACATAGAGACATCTATTTCTCTCTTCAGTTTTGCCAGTGTCTACCTCATGTATCTTGGGGTACCCATGTTAGGTACATAAATATTTATTATAGTTACTTCTTCCTGATGAATTGCCCCTTTTATTAATATATAGTGACCTTCTTCATCTCTTATAACAGTTTGCATTTAAAATCTGTCATGTCTGATGTTAGTATCACTTCTGCAGATTTTTTTGGGTTACTATTTGTGTGGAATATCTTTTTTCAACCTTTTACTTTCAACCTGCCTTTGCATCTGAGGTGAGTCTCTTGTAGACAGCATATAGATTGCTCATATTTTTTTCCATTCTATCAGTATATGTGTTTTGATTTTGGAATCCACTCCATTAGAGTTCAAAGTTATTAATGTAAAGGCATTTTACCTTGTCCTTTGGCATTCCATTGTCATATCTTACTGTTGTCTGTCTTTTTACCCTTTAGGTTACCCTTACAAATATTCTTCATTTCTACACTCATCTCCAAGTCTCTCACCCTTGTTTTTTCCTTTCAGGCTGTAACACTCCCTTTAGTATCTCTTGTAAATCTGGTGTTTTGGTAACATACTCTCTCAGTTTTTGTTTGTCTGGGAAGATGTGAAACACCCTCATTTTTAAAAAATTTACTTTTAAAGAAGCTTTAGATTACATAAATGTTACATAAAAAATATAGGGGATTCCCATATACCGCACCCTCTCCCCATCCTACACTTTCCCCCATTAACAACATCTTTAATTAGTATGGTGCTTTTCTTACAATTGATGAACACATATTGAATTATTGCTACTAACCATGATCTATAGTTTACATTATGGTTTACACTTTGTACCGTACAATTTTATAGGATTTGACAAAATGTATAATGCCCTGTATCCGCCAAGGTAATATCATGCAGAACAATTCCAATGTCCCCAAAATGCCCCTCTTCTTCCCTCTCCCTCCCCTCAGAACCTCTGGTGATCACTCTCTTTATATCAGTTTTACAAGTTCTTCTTTTACTAGAATAATAAGTCTACTTTAGTCCATAATTACATTCTCACCTTATGTTTGTTTGTTCCTCAATTTTGAGGATTCTATCATCCTCATTTTTGAAGGACTGTTTTGCCAGATAAAGAATTCTTGGCTGGCAGTTTTCTTCTTTCAGTACCTTAAATACATCATACCACTGCTTTCTCATCTTCATGGTTTGGGATGAGAGACTTCTAACAGCAGTTTTTCTCCTTGCAGTTTCCTGGCCCGCCAGCAGATGGTGATCTTCAGCCAATCTTTCCATGGAGGTGTGTCTTTCAACCTCCACTTGCCTGTGATTCTGGTCTGGCTAGAGCTAAGATTCAGTGCAGGCTCTGGTGGCCAAATTCACGGAAAAGAAATCACTGTCCGCCCTCTGCCGCACTCTCCCTCTTTCTGTACCCCTCTCAGTTGGCTGCAGTGAGTCCCTGGTTTTATCCAGACTGTTCACTTTGAGGGTGGGGCATGGGTGCCATTCCTGCCTGCAGTGTTAGCAACTCACATTTTTCATTTTGGCTTCTTTGTCTCTTTGTCCTTCTCCCTCCTAGAGGATGCACAGCACGCTACTGCTCTGCATATCCTCAGCGCTGCTCCCCTGGACAGTTTTTTGCTGTTCTTCCATTGTTTTGGTGAGAGAGTTGAGCCCTGCCTACCTATTCCAATGCCATCTTCTCAAAAGTTCTGTTTCTAGTTTTTGGTTTAATCTGTACATCTAGAATCCCTAGTGAAACTTGAACCTGCATAGTGAAGAGTGCCCCTTCCTATTTTGAGCATTCTCCTTTCTGTTCTATAAAATGCTCTTCATCTTTGGCTTGAATCATCCATGTCGGAGAGGAACTGAGTGAAAGAAAAACCTTATAGGTTTTGAATGTACCTGTTGTATATCTTCTGGCCCCCATACTGCAGCTAGTATTGGTATTCCAAAGTGGCTTATATTCATTATCTAATGCTGCTGCCATAACAAATTATCACAACCTTACTCGCTTAAAGCAATAGAAATTTGTCTTGCAGTTTTGTAGGTCAGAAGTTTAATATTAAGCTGAAATCAAGGTGTAAGGCCTGCATTCCTTTCTGGACACATTAGCAAATAAACCGTTTTCTTGTTTTTACTGGCTTCCAGGCGCTGCAAATGTTTCACAACTCATGGCTTTCTCCATCTTTAAAGCCAGCAATGTAGCATCTCTCTGACCCAGCTTCTGCCATCACATCTCTTTCTGACTATAGCCAGGATAGGTTCTTCACTTTTAAGGACTCATGATGACATTAGACCCACCTGGATAGTCCAGGATAATCTCCTCAACTCAAGATCCTTAACCTTAACCAAATCTGCAAAATCCCTCTGCCATAAAAGTAATGTATACCCAGGTTCCAGGAAATAGACCTGGATAACTTTAGGCACTATCATTCTGTCTACCACATGAACCCAACTAGAATGTCATAATTTCTCCCTCAACCCTTGTTTACTTTTTACTTTTTTCCTTCCATTTTATGGCAATTCCTTGCCACTTCAAACAAATGACCCTTTGTTGTAATGAGTATCAATCATACTAAGGCTAGGTGAGAGAAGAAAATCTCTTATTTCCCAAGCTTTGGTTTGAAGTTTCGTGTGCTTCCTTTTCTAAATTAGAAGATGATGGTGAATTTTTTTCAAGAATTCCATTACCTATTTTTTGAAACATTACACCTATGCTTTGGGAAAGAGAATGATATCTTTCTTCTTTTTCTGTACTATAACTAGCAGGAACTCTTTGAATTTCTGATATGTTTTAGAAATACCCATTATGTAAACTAAAATAGTAAAAATGTTTACATGAGAAAGTAGTATGGTGGGAAGAAGGAGAATAGTTTTATTTTAACTTAATAGAAGTTTGAAATGAGTCATTCCCAACATATATTCAATGGACCAACCATTTCAGAATTACCAGGGACATGTGTTAAGAATCCAGGGTCCCTCTCTGGACTTACTGAATAAAATTTTAATCATTTTATTTCTAGCAATTCTAAACAATAATTCCAGTTCATATGCATGCTGATGTTTTAAAAATATTATTTTAGACTTTTTTTAATAAACAATTTACTGAAGTATATCATTCATACATGAACATAAATAAATTTTAAGTGTCCATTAAACATTGTGAACTTACAAAACAAATATGCATAACATTATACAGGGCTCCCATACATCACCCCACCACAAATACTTCTCATTGTTGTGAAATATTTGTTAACAAATTTTGAAAGAGCATCATCAAAGTATTACTGCTAACTATAGTCCATATCTTACTCCCCATACTTCCCCCCCCCAGGGATTTATTTATTTATTTACTTTTATCCATGTTTACCCCCTCCCCGTTTTTGCTGTTTTTGTATCCATTTGCTGAGCAACTCTCTATGTCCATTTCCTGCCCTCTCTTCTCATACTTCTCCTCCTGTCTTCACTGGGATTGGATCCTCAGAACCACTGATGTGGGAGAGAGGCGTCCTACCGCCTGCACTACTTAGTTCCTCGTTTATCGGCGCATCTCGTGTTGGCTCTCCCTTATGTCATCATCTTGCTGCGTGGCTCACGGGACCTGGCTGCGCACCCACTCATGGGGCCTGGTGGCGCACATGTGCACGGGGCCTGGGGGGCTCACCTGCTCACGGGGCCTGGTGGCACACCCGCGCACAGGGCCTAACAGCTCACCTGCGCGTGGGGCCTCGTGGCCCACATGCCATCTATATTTTTCTTTTTAAAAAATTTTTACTAGGAGGTCCCAGGGATCGAACCCAAGTCCCTCCATATGGGAGACAGACACCCAACCATCTGAGCCACATCCGTCCCCCGCCTATATCTCTTAAGGTTGACCAGAGATACCCAAAGTTACAGTCTTTTCCCATACAGGATGGCCATATAATAAATCAGGCTTAGTTTATCACCAGCATTCTAAAAACCAGACCTAGGGAGAAAAACTAGGTCTGGGGACACATTCATGGTTCTAATATAACGAATGTTTAGCCTACCCTGATTATCACAAAATCAGGACAGCAAGAATGTTCTCATTACTTTAGACTCTTGATTAAATGTGGTTGTTAGTTTGCTTAATATTACTGCTTACATTAGCCAGCAAAACAACAAAAACTATATATTATTTCTTTACAGGATTTGATTTTGTATTTTGAATAGAAATAGCAAATAGCAACAAAGAAAAAATATTTTCTATAGATTATAAATAAAATTTTAAAATAAATACTAAAATGTAGAATATATACTGCATTATGGCAGGAAAATGTATTTATGTTCTTTAACTCTAACGAACACTTTGAAGTCAATAAGAAAATGTCAAATGTCTAATATAAATATTGTCTAAAGACATGTGGAAACAGTTAAATGTAAAAGTAAAAATAGCCTATAAGCTTATGAAGAATGTTCTACAATATTAGGTACAAATTAATAAATACTAGTAGATGACATTTTTTTGCCCACCTACTATATATATGTGTAAAGATAATACTCTTACTTGAGGCGTCATTGAATTAGGCATACTTATACCACTCAGGGGAATGTTATTTTGTATATACTCTCTAGGCAGGCAGAGTTCAAGTGTAGAATGTAAGTTTTAAAAATTTCATCTAATAACATGAACAATTTTTACAATATATTCTTACTTGGAAAGGGGTTATAAAACAGTTTATGATATACAGAATTTGGACAGATAGTATTATACATGTATATACATATAGAAAAGGACCTAGAAGGATATACATCAGGGTTAATAGTGGGAATTCTGAATGAGTAGAGCTTATTGGTATTGATTTTAATTTTCATTTTCATTGTATTCAATTATTTCCAATAGGGAAACATTGCCCTTGTAATGATACAAAGCAAAATAGCTAACATATTCAGAAAATAATATTTAATTTTTAGAAACTTTAGATTGGAAAGGTAGAAATGTGAGATTCAAGAACAAGGTGAAAGACTTGGTAATGATTACCATTAGCTTCAAGCAAACAAATGTTCTAGATATAAATCCCCAAGAGTCCAGATTGGTATAGTGTTGATAAATGAGATAATTAGTATAATTTTACCAATATTCACCCTCTCTATCCTTTTTTGAACTCTCATTCTGCCATATGCTTTCTTCTTTATTCTACATAACCCCTGAAATCTGTTTCCTACTCTAATGCTTGTAAATCTTGCTTGTCTATTTAAAACTCTGATTCCACATGCATTACATGTGATGAGCTAAAGATGGTCTGAGATTTTTTGAGTGCTTGCTCAATACCAATTATTTCATTTTTTCTCCCAACAAAGATCTATTGAGTGTTTTATTCATGGCCATTAATTTTTTTTTTAATTGAATGAATACATGACACCATTTCTGTGCAGGCTACTTGATTTTGTTAAATTGTTTTTTTGTAACTATTTTTAAAATTTTGTCAACAAAATCTCCAAGCATGCACTTATTATTTCAGCTTTAATTATCATCAAATTTAAGAAAACAGTAATTTTTGAAAGGGATATTATTATGAATGGAAGAATTTTAAAATGTCCAGATTTAATCCAAAAGTTCTATTTTATCTATACATCTTCATAATTGACTCAATATCGCAGTCAGACTACTTTGTGCTTTATATGTTAATTATTAGCATGGGGGAAAATGGAAAAAAGAAGGGGAAACATGTAACATCTTTTCTCAGTTGTATTCTTTTTCTAATTCACAGTTTAGAAAGTCCAAGTATATTCCAGGCATGGAAAAAGTATTTTAATTCTGGATGTCATTAGTAGCACTTTGGCACTGTACCCTCATCTGCTCAGAAGTTCACCAGTAGATTGTTTAAAAAATTTTATGCTCATGGAGCAGTTGGTGCTTTATCATACCTCCAAGTTTTTCAATTTACATTTTATTTACAATGTATTTATATGATTTAACATGTGAACTTCTGGCCAGCCAGGAGGCCTTAACTTATTGTTACATAGTACATAATTATACATATGTGTACATATATGTATAGTGCCTACATCATTTATTGGACAAATCAAGAGAATTCTATTAATAATTATAATAGAACAAGAGGTATAAACTGGAGTAAACAGAACTATAATCTCTTTTGGCTTTAAATAAATCCCAGATCATGATTCAAATGGTTTAACCTACTTAACATCACCACTTGTAAAAAATATCACTTAACTCTACTGAACTACCCCAAATTCCCTAGTCTTATTACTATTTTATTAATGTTTATGATTCTTTAGGTTGGCATTTTGGGCAAGAATTGCTCAGGATATTGGAGTGGCTATGACGACTGGGATCCCTGGAATAGTTATAGCCTTTCTCCAGATGGATTCTCATCCTTTACAGATTATTCACACTCCACATGCAAACATGTTTACTTCTGTCCTAGGAGCCCAAAAGTTTCATCCCAATAACAGCAGCAGGTGCAGGGTTTAGGATCCTATCATCTAAATCAGGTCTAGATGCAAATGAAACTTCTTGGGTTTTGCTTCTTGGTGTGACTTCTTTGATCTCTTCCCACCCACCAAATATAAAATAGTGTTACAGGGACAGAGTAAGCACAGTGAGCACTCTCGTTCAAAACAGGAGGTACAGGAATCATGACTCTCACTGGTCCATAGCTTTTCTGAAATCCTACTGGTCACATGTTGCCAGGTCACCCATTCTCAGGTCAGGGAATGTTCTTTGAATACGGCCCAGTTTTGTTTCCTCAGAGTAGTTCCAAACTTCATTTTTTCCTGAGACTTTTGGCTCTATTTTTGCCTCTTGACTCTTAGTCTGAGCTCTTGGCTTTCTTCTCTAAGATAGCCTTCTCATTCCATAAGAAGGATCCGTGTTTGCAGCTAAATTGCTTTCTTAGCCTGTTTCCTGCCTGTGGAAAGTCGGGGACTCAAAGAAATATTTTCGTTTCGAACTGTCTCTGGCCAGTTAATCCAAGGTAATATACCATCTTCAAAAACTTTTTAGGCTTTCTATGTATCTGATTGTAGTCTACTCCATTAGACAAAGGCCCCACTTACAATTATTTTTGAAACAGATGCTCTCTCTACATTGAGTGGCATGTCAGAGTTAAGTGTGACTATTTCCTTTTGTCTAGCTGAGATGGTCTATTAGGTTCTACCTTAAATAATTCAGAAGTTTTCAAAAAAGTTATTATCACATCTTCAATTTGATCTTTGTCCTTTATTTTACTTTGGAAATCTTTTACCAGCAGCCCTGTGCTCTCTGCATTCCCTTTAAATTTTGTACACAAACTGAACATTTCCTTCTTTAGCTCATTTCTGTTTTATGATACCTTACCATACAGCTGCGAGAAGACAATTTACACATTGCACCAACTGCCCTTAAGTGATCCTCACAATTTGGTACATTTTCTCTATTCCAAGTTACTGAAGGTGACAGTTTTGTCAGTTGTTTCACTATTATGTGATATTTGTTGCCATTCTTTTAGTCAGCCTACAAAAGCAGTTTGTGTCTTTTTAAGTTTCTTTCAGCAGTGTTTTTGTAGTTTCCAGTGTGCAGGTCTTAAACATATTTCATTAAATATATTTCTATTAATAGAAAGCTAGAGAATAACTAGGGACTTTCTTTCAATTGACATTTACATCCCTAGACTACCCTTTTCAGCCACAGTCTGAATTATAAAAAAGCTGTTACTCACTATAATGTGTTACCATCAACTAGATACATTTCCACGCTTTTACAATAAACTTAAAACTTCTACATACATTAAACATCAGTAGTACATCTCAGTGCTCCTCTTATCTTTTTAAGAATCCACCACCTACCACCAGGACTTGAAGATATTTTCCTACATTTTCTTCTAGAAGCTTAATGGTTCTTGCTTTTATATTTAGGTTTTTGATCCATTTTGAGTTAATTTTTGTATAAGGTGTGAGATAGGGGTCCTCTTTCCTTCTTTTGGCTATGCATATCCAGTTCTCTCAGCACCATATGTTGAATGGACTCTTCTGCCCAATCTGGGTGGGCTTGATAGGCTTGTCAAAAATCATTTGACCATAGTTATGAGGGTTTGTTTGTGAACCATCAGTTTGGTTCCGTTGGTCTAGTGTCTGTCTTTAAGCCAGTACCATGCTGTTTTTACAACTGTAGCTAGATAATATGATTTAAAGTCCGAAAGTGAGAGTCCCCCACTTTGCTTTTGCTTTTTTAAGATGTTTCTAGCAATTCAGGACCCCTTACCCTTCCAAATAAATTTGATAATCATGTTTCCATTTATTTAAAAAATGCTAGTGGAGTTTTTATTAGGGATTGCATTGAATCTGTATATCAATTTGGGTAGAATTGACATCTTAATGATATTTAGTCTTCCAATCTGTGAGCATGGAATGTTCTTCTAATTAGTTAGGTTTTTTTTAATTTCTTTTAACAATGAGTTGTAGGTTTCCGAATACATGTGCTTTACATCATTGGTTAAGTTTATTCCTAAATATTTGATTCTTTTAGTTGCTATTGTAAATGGGATTTTTTTTCCCCTGACTTCGTCCTCAGATTGCGCATTACTAGTGTCTTTTAAAGTCTATTTCGTCTGATAGAAGTACAGCTACTACAGCTTTGTTTGTTTGTTTGTTTGTTTGTTTGTTACTACATGGGTGGAATATCTTTTTCCAGCCTTTCCCTTTCAATCTATTGGTATCCTTCCTGCAAAGCTGGTCTCTTGGTTACAAACTCTCTTAGTTTCTTTTTATGTGTGAATATTCTAAACTCACCCTCATTGTTGAAAGACAATCTTGCCAGATATAAGATTCTTGGCTGGAAGTTTTTCTCTTGCAGTATCTTAAATGTATCATACCACTGTCTTCTTGCCTCCATGGTTTCTGATGTGAAATTGGCACTTAATCTTATTGGGTATTCCTTACATGTTATGCATTGTTTTTCTCTTGCTGCTCTCAGAATTCTGTCTTTGGCATTTGACATTCTGATTAGAGTCTCAGAGTTGGTCTATTTGGATTTATTCAGATGCGAGTATGTTGTGCTTCTTGGGCATGGATATCCATGTCCTTCAGTAGTGTTGGGAAATTTTCTACCATTATTTCTTCAAATATTCCTTCTGCCTCTTTTCCCTTCTCTTCTCCTTCTGGGACACCCATGACATGTATGTCTGCACATCTCCTGCTGTTGTTTAGTTCCCTGAGACTTTGTTGATTTTTTTTCATTCTTTCCTTCATCTGTTCTTTTGTGTGTTTGCTTTCGGAGACCATTTCTTCAAGATTACCAATCTTTTCTTCTGCCTCCTTAAATCTGCTATTATATGATTTCAGTGTATTTTTAAAATATATATATATTTTTTATTTTTTTAAAAAGGTACTTAGATTACATAAATGTTATATAAAAATGTAGGGGATTCCCATATGCTCCACTTCCTACACCTCCCACATTTTCCCACATTAACAACATCTTTCATTAGTGTGGCACATTCGTTACAATTGATGAAAACATTTTAGAGCATTGCCACTAAGCGTGAGTTATCGTTTACATTGTAGTGTACACTCTGTCCCACACAATTTTGTAGGTTATGGCAAGATATGTAATGGCCTGTATCTGTCATTGTAATGTCATTCAGGAAAATTCCCAAGTCCCCAAAATGCCTCCATATTTCACCTGTATTTCTCTTTCCCTGCCCTCAGAACCTCTAGTGGCCACTGCCTCCACATGAATGATACAGTTTCTTCCATTGCACAATAAGTCTATAGTAGAATACCAGTAACTCTACTTTAGTCCATAGTTCATTCTCCAATCCTGAGGATTCTGGTATGGCGTTGCCCACTCCACCTCTAATTGAGAGGAGGCTTTGATCCCAAGGGGCAGGTGGATGGGGCTTTCTTGCTTGCAGTTGTAGACTCTCTCATTCCTTGGGTGGTCGTTGTCCATCATCATCTCCTTGTTGGTTGTCCTGGGTGAATTTAGTTTTTTCGGGTTGGTTGGTTCTTTTTTTAATTCTTCCAGGTGTGCAGTTAGGTCTTCAGTTTTAGTTCTTCCTTCTTTTTTTGATATATGCATTTATGGCTATGAATTTCCCTCTCAGTATAGCTTTTACTGCATCCCATAAGTTTTGATATGTTGTGTTGTTATTTTCATCATTTCAAGGTAGTTAATGATTTCTTTTGAAATTTCCTCCTTGACCCACTGTTTGTATAAGAGTGTGTTGTTTAACTTCCATATCTTTGTGCCTAATCTGGTTCTCTGGCCCTTACTGATCTCCAGCTTCATTCCATTGTGGTCAGAGAAATTACTCTGTATAATCGCAGTCTTTCTGAGTTCATTGAGAATTTTTCTGTGGCCTAGCATGTGGTCTATCTTGGAGAATGATCCATGTGCACTCAAGAATGTATATCCTGCTGTATTTGGGTATAGTGTTATGTATATATCTATTAGGTCCACATCCTGTAATGTGTTATTTAGAGACTTTGTTTCTTTATTGATTCTCTGTTGAGATGTTCTGTCTAATGGTGATAATGGTGTATTAAAGTCCCCCACTATAAATGTAGAGGCATCTATTTCTCCACTTAGTTTCTCGAGTGTTTTCCTCATGTATTTTGAGGCACCCTGCTTAGGTGCATAAATGTTTTTGATTGTTCTTTCTTCTTGCAAGATAACCCCTTTTACTAATATATAGTGTCTGTCTTTGTCTCTTAGAATAGTTTTGCATTTAAAGTCTATTTTGTCTGATATTCATATAGCTACTCCTGCCCTTTTTTGGTTATTGTTTGCTTGTAACATTGTTTTCCAGCCATTTACTTTCAGCCTCCTTGAATCCCTGGGTCTAAGGTGGGTTTCTTGTAGACAGCATATAGATGGGTCATATTTCCTTATTCATTCTGTCAATTTGTGTCTCTTGACTGGTGAGTATAATCCATTAACATTCAGTGTTAGTACTCTCAAGGAATTACTTACATTAGCCATATTTTCTTTGGGTTTATCTATGTCATATTTTGTTTTTATTTTTATGTCATCTGGAGGCTTATCTTGTTCCTTTAACTGGGCCATATCTTCCTGCTTCTTTGTGTGGATTGTAATTTTTTGTTGGTGTCTTGGCATCTGGCTTACTAGAGTATTTATTCTGGATGCAGTTTTTCTCTTTAGTTTAGGGCTTTCTTGCCCTTTCTCCCTTGCTGGTTGGGTCGGAGGAGCCAAGCCTATAGTTGGTGCTGTAAGCTGTGGAAGCTCAAGCTGCCCACATTGCCCAAGGGACCGATAAAGCTTCTCCCAGCTTTCTCCTTTGCTAGGGATAGGGACAGAGCCACAACCGTGTTTAATAATTCACGTCATGCAGGCCTAGACTCTAGTTGCCCAGAGAGACTGATGAAGCTTCATGCCCCTTTCTCCCATCTGGGTGGGGATGGAGCTTCAGATGTGGGCAGCAGCCTATGATGTGTGGGTCCAAATTGACCGCATTTGCCCCAGTAGACTTCTGACTATTCAGTCTGTGCCAGCCGAATGTACCTGCAGTTACCTGGAGAGGCTGGTGCAGGGCCTGCCAGCCTCCTCCCTGCTAGAGGTGGGGCTGAAGCCTAGGCTAGGGTTGGAGGCCAATCTGGGTGAAAGAAGCCCTTGGTCCCTACCTTCACCGTGATTTTCAGTCAGCCTGGCTTCCCCTCATGCTAGGGGCAGAGTAAAAATGGCGGCTACCAGCCTCTTTCCGACTTTGACAGGTTCAAACTTTAGCTGTTTTTACTGTTATGCTTTAGCCAGCCGAATTTACTAATCAGTAGCTGAAGTCGATGGTCAACCCTCTCTCCTTCCCTTGTTTTTGGGAAATGGAACTTCCAATTCCAGCCACAGAATAGCTCCTGAGGCAGCTTACGCCACCAGAGTAGGTTGATCACCAGCCTCTATGGTGTGGCCTGTATTTTCCTGGGCAAGGTTAGTGCAGGGCCCCCCAGGTTCCTCCCTCCCGGAGGCAGGGCTGGGGTTTAGGTTACAGTTGCAATCCGATCTGGGTGGAAAGAGGCTGATCCCTATCAGCACTGTGATTTTCAGTGCACTCTGCTTCCCCTCATGCCAGGGGCAGAATTAAAATAGCAGCTACCAGCCTCTTTCTGACTTGGACAGGTTCAAACTTTAACAGTTCTTAGGATTAATCTTTAGCCTGCCAAATTTACTAATCAATAGCTGAAGTTGGTGCCCAACTGTCTCTTCCTCCCCCATTTTTGGGAAGTGGAACTTCCACTTCCAGTTGTGGAATAGCTCCCGAGGTGACTTGTGCCTCCAGTGGAGGATGGGCACCAGCCTCTGTGGCGTGGAGTGCTCTACTTATGGATCTTCTCTGCAGATGGACAGTCTCCTCCTTCCATTCTTTCAAGGATGTTGCAGGATACTCTTTTGGTCTTCTGGGTCCTCCAGACAGATGCTTTAGATAGCTCTGGGTGATTACTAACTGCCCTGTAGCATGAGCTGACTCTAGGAGCTCCTTACTCTGCTGTTGTCTTGCTGGTTGTCCAGCATGACTTTTTTTTAATGTTTAGTAACAGTGTTTTTTCTTATTTGGCATATAAATATTGTAGATATATTCTAGACAGTACTAAATAATTACTTTGTAGATTAATTCTCAGTCAATATGGCAATATTTTATTTTTATCCCTGTTATATAGATGAGGAAAACTAAAGCTCAGAAAGATTAAGTGACTGGCTTATAGTTATTTCTATGTCTATGGTAACTTATTTATTTTTAATAGGAATTACTTAAAGATCCACTGTACATTGGACTACGGAGGAAGAGAGTGAGAGGTCGTCAGTATGATGATTTTTTGGATGAATTCATGGAGGAAGTCTCTTACAAGTATGTATAATCCTCATTTTACCTATATTTGAGTTAAGTTTCAAAAATCTAAAGATAACCTAATAAACCATTTTAAAAATCCAAATTTTATGCAGTGTGGTTTGATAATTAGAAGTTATTTTAATGAAAAGAATCTATATCTTTAGCTCCTCATAACTGTTAGTGGCCAAGTGATAACATCACGTGTCTGTCCCAGAAAAAAGTTTCTGGTGCATTCTCTAAAGATAGTTTTCTCTTACAAGAATCTTTAGAACCTGTGATTATTGAAATGCATAATTGTAGTGAGAATTTATCTGAGCAAGCATTTTCATATTTATTGGCATTCCAGTCTGTTCTTTGTTTCTGGCAATTGATAAAATCTAATCTTTAGTCGCGTTTATGACTGTATCTGATCCTTTTGTGGTAGTAGAAGCTGAGGAAGAGATGGGAACTAAGCATGAACCAGAATGGAGCAAGAGTCAGTGCATCCAGTCATATTTGAATCTCTGATTAAATCTATAGTATTTGATTAAATGCAGTACTCTAGTTTTGCCCATTCTAGTTAGAATTTAGTATTGGGCCAAGTGATTCTATAGTATTTCCTCTTTTTTTTTTTTTTCTTTGAGAAAGAGGCTTCCACCATTATTTACTAATATATTCTGAGAGAATTGTGTCACACTGTCATCCCATTTGTTACTGCATAACTACAGAAACTATGTAGTATTTAAAAACAGATGTCACCTTGCTTTCTTGTAGAAATAAACCCATCACTGGAATCAACTCTTAACTAGACATGTATTTCTGGTTTCTTTGTATTATAGCATTTATTCTTAAGAAGTTATATCCAATTGCAGAAAGTGCTCCCATCAGCATGGACAATATTTAGAATATGTTGAATCTCTCATTACCCAAGGATTTAAAATGTGTTGAGTATATTTACCAATTACTATGGTAATTGGACTAGATTACTTTATAAAAGCACAATCCTGATTTATTATTTTTATTAATATATTTGATTAAGTTGTACTTATTCTTAGAAATAGTTGAGAAACTCTACAGAGTTGAAGTTCAAGATAACATGGTACAGTTAATTCCTTCTGTAATTCCTAGCCTTCAGAGGAAAGTCACTAGTGAACTTCTTAGTAATGTTGATGCTCTTCTCATTACCATATTCCTTATGGCTTTGGTAAATGATGTATTTTTTTTGGCCTTCCTGTGATACATAATCATCTGATGGGTCTTCTGGCTTTATGTATTATATATACTTGAGCATGCCTACTTCTCTGAGCCTTGTAATTCCATCTTCTGGCCTGTGCCACAGCATTTCTGGCATTTTACCATTTACTTTTTCAGTGTTTCTAGGAATCATTCTAATAGTCAATTTATACCATCTTCTGGAGTTCTTGCAGGATGTTAAATCCTGTGTCTCAGGAGAGTCCCCTCAAATTGATAAACTTTCCCTTATCCAATCTTAAATTATAGCCCCTTTGATCAAACACCCTCAGAATTTAACCCCACATGTACCCTCCTAACTAATACAAACAGCTAGATCTTACAGTTCCTTTGAGGCATAGTTTCTTTCTTCCTAGCATGTCCCAGTTAGGTTATGTTGTGATGTAACCTTAGTTATAGGCCTAGGGATCTGAAGAGGAGGAAGGGGCTGATAAGGCAGGGGAGGAGAGCACATGTTACCTTATTGGGGACAACGCTTTTGTCTCCTTTTTCAAGAAAGGAAGGATGGGTCACTTTTGCAGATTCAGACAATCCTAGGAAATCTGAGAATTGAAGATTTTCAGAGGCATCAAACAAGACATTCCCATCCCATTTGGCAGGGTCCCATTCTTTCCTCAAAACAGGATTTAGAAGATCTGTCCCTTAAGAGTTTTGGAGCTTGATTACTATGGCAATTAAGACTCATTCTGGTTATCAGCTTCCTTTGCCCAGAAGCTCTAGGATCTGAGAGCATCTTTTCTGTGCTACCAAGGAGGCTGTCTGGCTTCCACATTGGTGATTACTTGCTCCCAGCTTTTTGTGATCTTTTTCCAATCTTTTTCCATTGTCCTTATAGTTAACAAGTTTTTCTCTTGTATTTCTCAAACATCTGATACATAATTCCAGCTATACCATTCGCTTTCACTGGTATACCATCCTGTCCCACCAATTATGAGACTCTTAAAACTTGTACTGCCACACAGTGCCAGGGAGTTCTTATGCTTCATCTACCACCAGAGATGGGATCCTCATTTCCAGACTGGCAGTGAGCGATCCACCTCCTAAGTCCTGTCTTATCACCTACTTTCTCAGACCACTCCTGATACCCACTGTCACCAGAGAGGCAGATTTTGAAATGAACTTAAGTGTGTAAGATGTTTATAAGTGTTCTAAAACCAACCCTGGTGGAAGGGAGACAAAGGAATTAGGAGTGGACAGAGGGAAACTTGGTCAATACAGGCAAAATGACAGCCTTAGCTGATCCATGGGGCCAACTCTTTTCAGAGTTGTCCCCAGCTGGGGCTGAGATGGCTAAACCTTTATATTCCTGCATCAGTTAGTCCCTGGATATGGTTTGCCCTGGGAAAGAGCATTGTTGGAAACCAGGCACTCTGTTTGATGCTGGGGGTACAGGGATGAATAAAGACAAAATTAATCTCTTATAGCTTATTCTCTATCAGAGGAGACAGATAATAAACAAGCAAACAAATGAAACAGTGAAATTGCTGACAGAATAATAGGGAGTGGCTAAATTTATATAAATCAGGTGAATGTTTTAGATATAGCTATCTCTTTTATGAAGTCACCTGACAAAGTTAGTCATGATACTCTTGTGGAAAATAAATGTGAGCTCTATGATTATAGAGATAGGCAAAGTCATAAACAATGGAAAAACTGATTTTAGAAACTATTGGTTAATTAGCTTGGATGTTAATAGCATCTCTTGTTGGAGTACTATAGGTCTCTTTCCCTGGTATTGGCCTTTTCAACAATTTCGTCAATTATGCCTAGAAATCCTACATCTTAGAATATATATATTAAGAAAATTATTCTAAAGGAATAAATTTTGTGCCCACATATGTTCACTAAGCATTTTTATTACTTAATTTTCTTTACTTTGCCTTTAAAATAGTACCCTCTCTTTGTATTCCTCCTATCACTGACTGCTCCTTCACACTTTCATTGGCTTATTCCTTCTCATTCCCCTGGCCTCTGTACCATTAGATCATTGGATTGTTCCAGGGCTTAGAGTTTGAAACTTTGTTTACTATCCATTTCTACTTCCTTGGTGAGCTCATCAGTCACACATCTTTAGATATAATTATAAATCTGTGACTCCCAACTGCATATCTGAAGCCTATACCTCTTCTCTGGACTCCAGAATCATATAGTCAACCTCCTTCTTGATATTTCTGTTTAGATCTATAATAGGTATAGCATATGTAGCATGTCCAAAATTGGGCTCCTGATCTTTCACCCCCACCCAACTCTTCTCCTACATTCTTTCCCATACCTCACCTTTTAGCTTGGGCACATCTCAACTAATAACATCTTCAAAGGTCCTGTTTACAAGTGGTTTCATACCTACAGGACTGGAGGTTTGGACCTGAACATACCTTTTATGGGGTACATGATCAAATCCCCAGTAGCTCTTAGAATCTTTGCATACTGTCAAGCACATATATTAAAAATCACTTTAAAAAAACTACTACACGTATGCCAAAATCTGATATGCACGTATCAGATTTCAAAGCAGCAAGCTGTGTCGCCCCTGAGTTATCATGACCAGATTTAAGCAAAATTTATTTTTCTCATTATTAACGTTATCTTCTCTTTCTATAGAAGTCTTCAGATACGTAAGTTTATGTGTGCTCCACTCTTAGACATGGTTGCATTTAGATGGAGTTTCTCCGTACTATTCTTTCCCCTGCTCTCTACATAAACCCTTGGCCTCTACACAGAGAAATGGCTTTTTCTACTGTGCTCTTAACCTTCATTCTGCCATTTCTGTGGCAGTTAATTTCATGGCTTACTTTCTGTGCTACCTTCTTCCACCTGTCCCAATCATTGCTTTTTATGCATGATCTTCTTTTTTAGACGAATGGGATATATTTATAACTAAGGTGATTTTGTCTGTAATTCTGTGAAGATCTTTGGATTCTACCTGTCACTTTGATCAGCATAATTTACTTTGGTTTTCATAAGGAATTAATGAAAACACATGATTCTATGGGATACCACCTGCTCTTCTTCCCTGGGTCCAAAGGTGATGTAAACCATTTGACAAAAAGTCAAATGGAAAGAATGTATGTCAATATGACAAAAATCAGCAACCAGGATACTAAAAAACATGACTCAAAACAGATTTATGACTCAAAATTTTTTTTCATTTTCCCAGCCAAGAAGAGACCAGATTCACAATTTAACTTTAGCTATATTTTTCTAAAATGCTATTTATATCTTTCTCTCTACTTTTTTTTCAAGTGAACAAATAACAGATTATGAAAGAAGGAAATTTGTAGGTACGAATTTTGTGTATGTATGTGTGTTTGTATATTATATGTGTGTGTGTTTATGTTCCAGGATTTAAGGTGGATATACATTTCAGTATTTTAGTCTTAGTTATGCATTTCTGCTCCATGTCCCAAACTAACATTGGAGGAACAGAACTTCACCAAGTCAGATTTACTCACCCTTTCTGAACATGGTTTACAACTTCTTTTTTTTTTAAAGATTTATTTATACCCCACCCCCCTCCGCCGCTTGCTCTTGCTGTCTGCTCTCTGTGTCCATTTGCTGCACATTCTTCTGTGTCCGCTTGTCTTCTCTTCTCATCTTCTCTTTAAGAAGCATCGGGAACTGATCCCGGGACATTCCAGTGTGGGAGAGAGGCACTCAGTCACTTGAGCCACTTTAGCTCTCTGGTTTGTTGTGTCTCTCACTGTCTCTCCTCTGTGTCTTTTTTGTTGCATCATCTTGTTGCTCCAGTTCTCCATGTGGGCCAGCTCACTTTCAGCAGGAGGCCCTGGGAACTGAACCTGGGACCCTCCATATGGTAGACAGGAGCCCAATCACTTAAGCCACATCCACTTTCCTACAACTTCTTTTAAAGATAATTTCCCTGCTTAATCCCATTTTATTCTAATCAATTGCATTAATTCCAGCATTTCTTTAATATGGATATAAATGTTTTACACTGGTTTTATTCAATTGGTATGAGTCTTATGAATGTATTATTCCATTTTGCCCTATGTTCCCTACTAGATTGTGAGCTGTCAGAAAAAAGAACTTTATTATAAAGGTTTTGCTTATTTTCTGACTATCCCATTGTAGTAGGTATTAAATAACTATTGTTGAAAGCATTGCTTAAACATTGAATTTAATATTTATGAAATTACAGTAATATATAACTAGGAAAGGTGGCTCCCTAACATAAACTAGAAAAACACACAATTTTCCAAGTAAAGTAGCTTCTGTCTGTAGTAAAACATTAAAGATTTGAGTGTCAATTACATAGACATATTTATTTTAAGTTTTAAATTTTCTCTAAAGTATTTTAATAAATTCCTATTGCACTGAAAAATCCACTACTGAAACTAATTATCAAATTCAACAAAGTCACAGGGTACAAGAGCAACACGAAAACCAGTAGTGTCTCAGTAATGCATAAGCAATGAAAATCTGAAAAAGAACTTGATAAAAGATTCCATTTATGATAGCAACTGAAAGAATCAAATATCTAGGAATAAATTTAACCAAGGATTTAAAGCACTTGTTCGCAGAAAACTACAAAACATTGCTAAAAGAAATCAAAGATGACCTAAATAAATGGAAGGACATTCCACGTTCATGGATTGGAAGAACAAATCTTGTTAAGATGTCATTTCTAGCAATTTACAGATTCAACAGAATCCCAGTCAAAATTCTAGCAACTTTCTTTGCAGATGGAAAAGCCAATCATCAAATTTATATGGAAGGATAAAGGGCCCTGAATAGACAAAGCCATCTTGAAAAAGAAAAACAAAGTTGGAGGACTCACACTTCCTGATCTTAAAAACTTATTTCAGATCTGGGAATTGAAAAGGGCTCCAAAGTTGGGAATTGGAGTCAGTGCCCCAATTGTTGGTCAGTATATGTTACGGAGCTTAGTTTTTCACAGAAAGTATGAGAAATACTGCATTGAATGAAGATTCCTCTGCATTTTAGCACTGCTTTTTCGCCTGTAGTTGGCTTTTGAATGAGAATGAGAATGGAAGAGATGAAGAATGAAAGTGAGACCACTTCCATGGTTTCTATGCCCTTCTGTGCAGTTGGTATCCTGTGTTTAATGAGCTAGAACAAGTAAATCTGTCTGCAGCTCAGACACTGAGAATGGCTTTCATTAAGGCTGAACAAGAAAATCAAGGTCTCATGCAAAACATCATTATTAAAATTTTAGAGAAAAAAGTATAGAAGTTAGCTGCACAGAATCTCTCCTTCCTATGGCAGCTGATGATGTAGAAGAATATATGATTGATCAACTGGAGCCAGAATTCAAGGACCTAAATGAAAAGGCATGAGCACTTAAACAAATTCTCAGTAAGATCCCAGATAGGTCAGTGACAGAGTGAGGTTTCTGTAGACAATCAAGGATATAGCTAGTACAAAAAAGGAACTTCTTAATGCAGTAAATAATGCTTTCAAGAAATATCCATGCCAAAACTGCAGGGCACTTGAATACCAAAAGAAAGAATTTGTAAAGTATTTCAAAATTTTAGTGATACTTTGAAAACCTTTTGTAAAGATGGCAAGGCAATAAATGTGTTTGTAAGTGCCAACTGACTAATTCATGAAACTAATTTGATAATTCAGAACTTCAAAACTGTGGACTGAAAGTTGTAAGAGATGTACTTCTCAATGGCAGTAATGAACTACTTTTATCTGTAAATTTAAAGTTTGTGTTAATTATCAGTCCCTCCTGAAGGGACCTAATCCAGGATGTTGAATGGGATTATTGCTATTTTACACCATATTTTTGCAAAATGTACCTTAATCATAATCTCACACTGAAGATTTTGGATCACTTTTGCAATTATCATTCTTTTAAGAAATATAAGCCAAAAGAATTTACACCTTAATGTGTCATTATATAATATTCCTTAAAAGAGTTGTAAATATTAGTGTTTCTCACATTTTAACTTGAAAGTGATATGCTGCAAGATAATGTATTTAACAATATTTGGTGGCAAATATTCAGTAAATAATTTACATCTGTTAAACATTTCTTTACTTGGAAAAATACATGTGTGTGTGTGCGCGTGTGTGTGTGTTAGAAGACCAAGACAATTTGGTATAATGTCTAAAAATTTCTAACTGGAGCTTATTAGCAGTTTTTCAGATAGTAAAGTGACTTGAATTCCTATTTTTTGTCCTTATCACATTGGGCAAAAAGTAGTATGTGGAAATATTTTCTTTAGTTATAACACATAGAGGTAATGAATATTTTTGCATTATTCCAGCCTGTTTTAAGAGATGTATGAGGAAGAGGTAGCAATTTATAATGCCACTTTTTGAACTCTATGACAATGTAGATTTGACTTTGAGAAATGAAGTCTTTTTGGTATGCTGGACCCTAAGAAGGTTTATACAATTTCCCCCAAAATAGCCACAATTAGTAGTAATTTGAAGCTATACCAATGCTAGTTGGTTTGAAATTGTCATGAGTATTGGTATTATATACACTCTAAATCTGTACAGTTTTATTTCACCATAGAGAAGTTGTAGGGAAATTATGTATCAAGTATTCATTTTAAGTAATAGCATTTTTCAATTATGATAGAATAAAGGGGAAAATCAGAAAGAAAAAAAACTTACTTCAAAGCCACAGTAATCAAAATAGCATGCTAGTGGTACAAGGACAGATGCAAAGACCAATGGAATAGAACTGAGAGTTAAGAAATCAACCCTCACATTTATGGCCAACTGATTTTTGACAAGGGTACCAAGTCCACTCAATTGGGAAAGAATGGTCTCTCCAACAAATGGTACTGGGAAAACTGGATATCCATATGCAAAAGAATGAAGGAAGACTCCTACCTCACATCATATACAAAAATCATCTCAAAATGAATCAAAGACCTAAATATAGGACTCAGAACTGTCAGACTCCTAGAAGAAAACATAGGGAAGCAAGCATCTTCAGGATTTTGTGTTAGGAACTGATTTCTTTGAAGGAGGACCCCACCTCTCATCATATACAAAAATCAACTCAAAATGGATCAAAGACCTAAAGATAGGAATCAGAGCTATCAAATTTCTAGAAGAAAATGTAGGGAAGCATCTTCAGGATCTTTTGTTAGGAAAAGAATTCTTTAACTTTACACCCAAAGCACAAGCAACAAAAGAAAAAATAGATAAATGGGACCTCACCAAAACTGAAACTTTTGTTCCTCAGTGGATTTTATCATGAAAGTACAATGACAGCCTAGTCAATGGGAGAAAATATTTGAAAACTACATATGTGATAAAGGTTTAATATCCAGAATATATAAAGAAATCCTCCAACTCAACAACAAAATGAGAAGCAACCCAATTACAAAATGAGCAAAACAACTGAATAGACATTTCTGCAAGGAAGATATAGAAATGACCAAATAGCACATGAAAAGATGTTCAACATCATCATCCATTAGGGAAATGCAAATCAAAACCACAATGAGATACCATTTCATAAGCACTGGAATGGCTACTAATTGAATTATTATTAGAATTATTAGAATTATTTCATTATAATTGAAATAATTAGAATAAGCAAATGCATAGAGTCTGAGACTAGACTATAGGTTATCAGGAGCCAGGGTGCAGGTAGGGAATGGGGAGTTAATGCTTAAATTGTACAGAGTTTCTCTTTGGGTTGATGGAAGAGTTTTGGTAATGCGTAGTGGTGATAATTGTGCAGCATTGTGAACATAATTAACAGCATTGAATTTTACATTTGTGGTTTAAAGGGGAAATTTTAGGCTTCACATATGTTTCTACAATAAATTTTTTTTAAAAAAAACATAAAACTGTATAGCACAAACATTGAATGAACCCTCAGGTCAACAATAGGCTTTAGTTAATAGTACAATTATAAAAATATTCTTTGATGAATTGTAACAGATGTAACACACTAATGCAAGGTTTTAAAAATAGGGTGAAAAAAAATTAGGGTGGTATATGGAACTCTGTATTTTATGCATGCTTTTCTGTAAACCTACAACTTCTCTAATATAAAATTAAATTGTATTAAATTAAATTTTTTAAAAATTCTTTTTTGCATTTGTTATTACCTGTCTTTTTTCTTTGGAATCAACAAGCATTGAGATTTATAGAGAAATTCCTTAAGAGCTTATCTGGGTTTATTAAAGCTAAAATTTTGACTGTTCAAGATACTCATTATGGTTTGACAATAATACATAAACCATGCTTCTTTTTGCTTCCCTCTTCCTTATCAATTCTATTAACTTTAGTTTAGTAAAGTTAAGCCCAATTTATTAAAAACTTGCATTTCTTATCATTTTTCATCTGCTACTGTATGTAATAAATTAGAAAATATAAATGAATCTGCTCACTGGTCTTGTTAAAAAAAAGAAGATTCAGTGTTGATTCCCTCAGTTGTATTCATAGATTAATCTAAAAACAAAACAAAACAAAAACAAAACCTATTATCTATAGACGTGTCCTGTGGTTCAAAATAAAGTCCTTTGATCAAAATGTTGTTTGTTGTATTCTTCTTTTTTTGCCCACCTTAATTTACATGCATTTATAAACCAAGATAAAGCAGGCATGTACTTATGAAATCAGTTTGTTTTTTATTCTTAGAGACTATCTGAGTGGTTGGTTTAACGGAGAAATAACATAACAATATTTGAAGGAGGTACATATAATTTCAATATTGGAGATTAAAGATGCTGAAATGGAAAAGGGTAATTAAGGAAGCAATGTTAGAAAGTTAATTGGAGGTAAGGTCAGAAATGGATTTTTTTTTCCTCCAGGAATTCTGAAATCCAATTGGCAACTAAGATCTGGACCTAACCTTATTATTGATGGTTAGTACATTTCAGTCAGTAAAAGCCAAAGTCCTTATAAAGGTCATTAGGACCGGACGTAATCAAACCTACCCGACCTCATTCTGCTATAGTTGCTCTCTTCACACTTCCTTTGCTCTCATGGGACTCTCAAAGCATGCTCCCACCTCATATTATTTGCTCTTGATCTTCCCTTTGTCTGGAATACTCTTCTTCCCCAGAAATCTTCTTGAGACCTAACAATTTAATCTTTTTCAAATATATGCTTATAACTCACATTCTCATTGATACATACCCTCACCACCACTTATATTGAAACCTTCCTCACCTCCTCCCCACCAATGGCTGTCCTGATACCCTTACTTTGCTCTACTTCTTTCTTTTTTTCTATAGCATTTATCATCTTCTAAGAATATTATTTATATACACACATATATATATGTGTGTATATAAAATAATGTTTTTATTTATTACATGTATTGCTTATTATGTGTGTTCCCCACTAGAATGTTTACTCACCAAGGCCAGGTGTCTGCTATGGAGAAATTCCTATAGTAGTGCCTGACACAAAGCAGGTACATGTTAAATATTTGTTGAATAGATTGGCACAAATATTTCACAGTCATTAGAAAATTAGATTTTAAATTTGCCTTACTTTTATTGAATTACTAGCATGATTTTCATGTGGAAAGGAGAGCCATATAGACATGGTGAGTGATGAATAATACAAATTATCCTTTGGAGGAGCTAGAGATTAGTACTGAAGTTAGTATGTTACATAAAGCAATCTAACCAAATTTAATGCAAGTTGGTAATAAATATTTTGAACAGTTATATTTGATGTTCTGTTATTTAAAACTGTAACAAAATTTGTATAAAATTGCTGTAATCAAGAAATGAGAACAAAATAAACATTCACATTGCCAAGATGATCACATTCTGGCTAACTCAGTTTTCCATCATTTGACTGTTATTTTTATTTCACAATTAAATCAGGCCAAAATTAACACAGTGTGACATGTTTTTTTATTTAACCATGATGTAGTGATTAATTCTTAAGACTTTTTCTTGCAATAATCACAGATGGTGACCCATTGTTTTCCATATCTTCATTCATAATGGTTTTACAACCTGCAGTCTACACAGTAAAGACTGTTGCATTTGTGAAGAAATAAAAAACAAAATAAGAAGCTGCTAAAATTATATTGTTAACCAGTATGGGTAGATTGGGATGTGTAGAAATTCAAAATGGAAAACAGGCTTGGTCATACACAGCACGTGCTGGAGTGGTGTAGCTTAGAATAGTTGGCAGTCCATTTCCTCAGAGGTCCCAGAATTACATTTCTTACTTCAGTGAATTTACCACGGTTTGATGATAAATTTGATGGCTCAGAAAATTTAGAAACCTGATTTTGCCAGCCCACAAAGCCCATATCTCAAAGACATGTACTCATCAAACTTATGAGTAAAACTTGGACTTTGAAGTTGATCCTTAGCTTCACCAACTACTCCATCCGTATCTTTGGGAAAGTTATATAAGTCTTCTAAGACTTAGTTTCCTCTCCTGTAAAAGGGGGACAATAATAATAGTACCTTCCTCATAGAGTTGTGATGATTGACATAAAAAAAGCATTTGCAAACAAATTACTTTTATTAATTGCTATTAACTATTAATTTTATTTCCCAGGAATTATGACTAGGCCAATAATTTTGTTAAAAGTTGTAGGCTAGCAAATTTGGTTCACTATTAAATGGAACATTTAATAATTGGAAGTGTCCAAAAATAATGTATGTACAAGTACTTAACCAGAATGTTCACATATAATAATCATTCAGTAGTTGTTATTCCTACTTATTTTTGTTGTTAATATTATTTGCTACCCCTTTGTCACTCTAGGCATGGGCAGATGAATTTAAGGATATAAAGATTTCAGCCTTAGGTGGGAGGACAGATTAGAATTAAACACTATATTTTTAAAATTCAGGATTCTATTAAAGTATTAAAGAAGCAATTTTGTTTTCAACATTAAAGGCTAGTCTGCACCGTAAAATTCAGTAATTCATTGATGCTTGTATCATTATGAGTCAGTTGAAAATGTTTTATCATCACGGAGTAACTATAAAATACATAATTATACTTGACTCAGAGGACTAGGCGTCTCATTGAACATCTTAAACTGTTTTGTTTTACATAAACTTTAAGCTTTCCTTTGCATTCCAAAATTTATTTTGTAAGTAGCTCGACACAGTTGGCAAGGTGGTTGATTTAAGAAAAAATATTTCACAAGAGCTTTTTATTTAGCCTACATATATTCCTCATGTTATATATTAATTGTATAATCAGGTTCAAAGTGCACAAAAAATTTCTTCCAAATTTAAAAAAAATGATATATGTAAATACTAAAAACTATTTAATTAATTTTGCAAAGATTAAAAATGAGGCCTGGCCTTAAATAAGCCATTTGTGCCAATCAGCTAGATTAGTTCTTGACATACACTTTCTCTTTTTTTTAAACAATCTATATCAGTATCATCTGATTGTATCCCAAAATGGCCATTTTTCTTCTTGAGTGTCTTCAGTGGCCCTCAGCATGGCTCCATGCAATTATATGAAGAGCAGATTCATTAGTAAATACATCCAGACAGTTGTTCTCTGTCAGGCCTTCCTCTGATCCATGCCCTGACTCCAATTCCACAATGGTAGTTCCATTCTGCTTGACCTTACCGACTTTAAATCTCCTTACTGGGCTCCTTACATCATTGCTATAATCTAATCTGCGTGAGGAATCATGGTTTTGTTTTATTTTAATGTAGTTCCGTCTCAGAAACTTCATTGACCTCTATTACCTTAAAAAAAATAGAACTTCTCTTTGTGTTCTATATTTTTTATAGTTCAATTTTTTAAATTAGAGAAGTTATAGCTTTACAGAAAAATCATGTAAAAATTACATTACCATATACCCTCTGTTGATGACACTATGCATTAGTATGGTAACTTTGTAACAACTGATGCAAGAATATTATACTTGTACTTTAACTAAAGTCCATAGTTTACATTAAGTGTATTCCCGGTCCGTCCGTTCCCCCCCCCCC
>JAQZBX010008897.1:0-47179 GCA_029593785.1 Cabassous unicinctus | reverse complement strand
GGCCCAAACCCTGGACTTGACTAAGAAATACAGCCTCCAATGACACTGCAGGAAAGGAAATCTGGGAACTTCTATGACACAATGCAGTCTTGCTGAGAATTCGGGGTTAATATTTAACTCTGGTCATATACTGATACAATTTTTCTATAATAGAGTCATATAAAATTTTAAAAATGCATATAAAAGCCTTGGTAGTTATCCTAATTAATTTCATTTAATTTGAGGGGGTGTGATACTGTATCTTGTTTGCCTCTTTTGTTATTTCTAATCTTTTTGTTTCATTCTTGCCACTGTCATTCTTTGGCCTTTCTTGGGCATTATGTTTTCTTTTCCATTTTCTCCACTTTTGTAGCCACATTCTACAAGATGTTTCCTCTTCCTCCTTCCATGCTTTATCTAGCTCCTCCAGCCCTATTTTTCTTCATTTCCTCGGTAGCACTTCCCGCTTTTCTTTACGCTCTCTGTTTCTCTCATCATCCTTGCCTCTGCATCCTTATTCCTCGCCTCCATTCTCCTTTTTTGCCTCTGTGTTCAGAGTTTCTAGCTCCAGTCTCCCACCTCTGCTCTTTCTTCTTTCCTCTGATCTGCTGACTTGCTTCTCTCCCCTCATTCTGTTCCCCTCCTGGGTGATTCTTTGGCCCACCTCTCCTTCGCCTCTGGGACTTCATTTTCTTGTTGGTAGATGGGGGCTGATACTGTAAACATTACAAAAATAATTGCATTGAGAACAGGTGGTTCCTGTGGAGTCTCTGAAGACAGAGCCTCTTAGCCAGCCCAGGGTGCCCAGGCTTTCTATGACGTCAGACTGAGCATCAGCAGTGGTGATGGGTCTCTATCTCAGTCACAAGACCCAACATTTCAGAACTTTGGGACTCATCTCTGACACCCTCTCCTCAACTAGAAATGGAGAGGCACTGGGACACCTGGGAAGAGAAAGTGTTAACTCGCCTTTGCCTCCACATGCACACTTTCCAGTTATGTTTACCTCAGGGTTGCTTCTGAGGTACTTGCTTCCTGACTCACCCAGTGGCTACTGTGTTCTGCCCAGTCCCTTTCCATCACTCAGGGTGGCCATCTGGGGTCACACCTCTGCTAAGCCCCCATGGTCCTCCTTCAGCCTCAGCTGCAGTTTAGGACCAGGAAGCAGCAAAGGTGTCATTGTAAGCTGATTGGCCTCTCGTCTCATGCTTTCTGTACACTGTTAGTTTTGACTCCAAAGGTTTCAACCACATGTGGAAAAAATGCCACAGAGTCCCTGAGGAGACCTAAATGATAGCTCTTTCTTTCCCTACTCATCTTTCTATTCTTTCTTTTTCTTCCTTCGCCTTCTCTTTAGATCTCTCTTTCTCTTTCCTTTTAATTAATGACTAAAATGTTAATCACTTATCGTCATGTTTTCATTCATTCATTCACTTATTCAGCAAAAAAAATATCAGGTGCCTAATGTGCATCAGTTTTATGTGCTTCTGATGGCACAGACAGGACCACTGAGATTTGTTCTAAATGTAGCTTTTAGAAAAAGACACCTGCAGAACTGATCATTAGAAATTTCTAGGCATTCCTAGAGCCTTACAAAAAGTACTATCTATATTTAACTTTTTTTCTTTAATTGTATTTGCCACTGAATGTGGATTTCAAACAGTTCCCATTTTAGAGTATGTTTTACTTTGTACCATTGCAGAATCCCCAAACTTGAAAGGTTACATGCCTTGTTATTAATAATTACAATAATGACAGAAGTTAACCCTTACTCAGCACTTATTTTGTGTAGGCACGTGAAAAGCATTGTGTGTACATTAACTTAATTTTTACAACCTGATGCAGGAGAGATCATTAATATCCCCATTTTACTGATGCAACGGAGGCTCGGATAGGTTACATTATTTGCCCACGGACTCTTAGCTAGTGAGTAATGAAGCTAAGACTTCAATTTTGTCTGATAGCAAATGTTTAGTCACATGTTTCCTCACTGTTCTCTATAGTCTTCAGGTTATCCATCGGATCACCCCGGGGGGTGGAAGGGAGAACTTGTAATGCAGAGTTACTAAGGTTAAGAGTGGAGCTACCTTTTCACCAGTAAACCAGGAGACAACGAGGCATCACTGTTTGACCCATCTCTACGTAGAAGGTACAGGTCACTTGAGGTTGGCCAGATCCCACCCCGGCTGACTTACCTTCTGAGCCTTGGGAATGTCGGTGTGGCGCTGGGCGCGGACGGAGCGGGCCGACTTGGAGGGCTTGAGGGGTGCGCAGTACATCTCCAGCCTCCTCAGATCACAGCTTCGGAAGCAGCACTCATCCACGATGCCTGTCTGAGGTGCCCGCCGACTGCTGGAGCCGTACCCTGTGGGCTTGTCTATGCAAATCAAACAGAGTGGGCAGGCTTTAGAGTGGAATCGGTATCTTCACAGCCTTCCCCCCAGCTTCCGATGCCTCTCCTCTCCCTGCACCTGGTCAACTTATCCAACATCTCCAATGGCTCAACCTCTTCTTGAAACTTCCTCAATATTCCCTGACCACACAGGCCTTCTGGATGCCACTATCTCTCCTGGAGTCGGCACCACATTTGGTAGCACTAACTCACTCATATGTGCTAATTCACCCAAGTCCTCAGCAACCTGTGATCAAGAATCTTGTCTATGCCCAATCCTAGCCTTTTAATATAGATTGGATTCATTGGGATGCTGCCAGGGAGATTAATTAAAAGAAGATCATGTGCTAAGTTCCCTTAGCCTTTTTAGCAAATCTGCATAGTTTAAAAATACACAAATGTTTCCTCTTTTGCTTAAGCTCTCCCACTGTAAAATCAGATTGAGTGTCAAAGATGTTTTATATCTAGAAAGGACTCCTCATTTTACTGATGTGGGAACTGAGACTCCTCCAACTTGGGAATGACTTGCTCAAGGTCACTCATATAGTAACTGGTGGAGCCAGAATTCAAACTCCCATCTATTCTCTGCAAAGCCCAAGGGCCTCAGAGAGCACAGGAAACCTGTTATCTGACTCTGGACAAGCCACTTAAGCTGTTTGGGTCTTAGTTTACCCATTTGCTTAATGGGGTTAATAATATCTACCTTGAAAGGATTGTTTGAAGGTTAAATGGAAAATTATGAAAAGTGCTTAGCATGGCACTTAACGCATAGTATGTCCTTAATAAATATTGATTCTCTTCTTCTAAACACCCCCTGTTAGGGTCTTATACGGCCTGAGAAGAAGCAGTACATGTTGTTTATGACTCCATCCAATAGCCTCTGAACTTGGAACGTACGACAGTACCAGTGTGATAGGGCTCCCTCTCCCACCACCCTACAGAGACCAGAATGATCAATTTTGTTTTCATATAGAATAACTAGCAGACTGAAACAGAATGAACTAGATTTCCATCTTTCATGTGATTCTGATAAGCCAGACAGAGCACACCATTAATCAAATTTCTTTTGATATTTGCAAATCAATCATACTTGGCAAGTAGGTTGAGGTTTTGTTTTGTTTTGGACTTACTTTTCCTGGCTCTAGAATTAAAAAATGCAAAACAAGCCCTTTTGCTAAACCAAGTATTGCATATACACCAATATATGAAACAGACAAAAGAGAAGCTGATCTGGCTGAGGCAAGGGAAGGGGTTCTGGGGCTCCCTCTTCCTTTTCTTGCCTCTCTTACTGCCTTTGGCAGTGAGAGGACCCTGAGTTTTCACTGATGCCCAGGCTTAATGGAAGAAAATTTGTGAACCACTGATGCAGGAGAATCCAATTAATCAATCTGACATATTTTCAATATTAATTCCTGACAGAGAAAAAACATTGCATTTTAAATGAAAGTCTTACTTTTGCATAACAATGACACCACAGCTCAGGATGGGATTAAAAGTCAAAATTCTCAGGTATATTTTGACCTGCCTAGTTGGGGAAGATCAGACCCATAGTACCTGATACCAAACTAGTTTTACTATCGATCGCTGCGGAGTGTTCTGTGGCTGCCAACCATTCGTGGCATCCTCTAAGAACCCAGATGTTTTCCTGATGATTGGCATAGCAGCCTGGTGGATGCTTCCTCCCTCAGGCAGGTTTATTGTCCTACTCAGAGCAGCTGGAGGTAGTAACTCAGTGAGGGTTCATTTGTGGTCTCTCTGGGCGGGTCTGCTGCTGCTTTCTCCTGGAGCAAGTCCTGTGGGCTCCTCATGACTGTGGGGTTTGGGAGGGACCAGGCAGCTGGCCCCGGTCAGAGCCTCAGCTGCGCCTTCACTTGCCATTGGAGCATCATCTCTGTAGCAGTCCCTCCGCTTCTGCTCGCCAGCCAGGTCCTGGCAAACAGAGACTTGCTGGTCCCCTGAGCTCTGTAAACAAATGTTTTTTGTTTTTTTGTTTTTTGTAATCTTTTCCTGGGACTATAAATTAGAGGAAAGACAAACACGGGTTCATGTGGATCTTTGCAATGCACAAAGGACTTCCACATACTTCCTGCTAAGTGGCTATTTCAGGAGGCAAAGGGATCAGCCAGTCAAGAGAAGCCGATACACTTTGGTTTTCTCTTGAGGTGGGGAGGAAGGAGAAGGTAGCTTGACCTAGAACGTGGTAGCTGTGCCTGTGGTCAGCCACAAGTAATGATTGCTCAGACTTCTTAATGCATCTTAATTGGGACTTTGTTGATTTGGGGATTTAATGTTTAAATTTAATGTTTGGGGGTGGGGTGGTGGAAATGGTTCCAGAAACTTTCAAATTTGGCTAAATATCAGAAATAACTGATTTCAAAATCCATGCCTAGATGTTGAAGATGGAGAGAGGCTTTGTAATTCCAGGACCTGTTTAGCATTTCCATGTCAAGCATCTCCAAACTTGATCCTGCTTCTGAGATTCCATAGGTATGAAGCTCCTTGCCTGCCACTAGAGGAAGGCACTGATGCTCATCTCGGGATGGCAGAGAATGTTTCTACGTATTGTATAATTCTCTTCTTGGTGACTATCAACAGCCATGAAACTCACCACAGGTCTATTTCTTCTTGTGAAATAGAAAGTAATCACCAGAACAACAAAAACAATAGCACACACCAGGGATCTGGCTTGTTATCTCTTTTAAATGAGCCAGACTTTGATATGGCTAAGTCTATAAGATAACCGTGTTTTGTAGTCCATAGGCTGATGAATTTAGAAAGGAGGATTTTAGGGCTTTCCTGTGATGGTTCATAAAGAAAGTTTATCTTAAGTCCATATCTGGTTTTAAATTTTGTTGAAATTGTGGTTATACAGACTTGGGTTTTGCCATAAATGTAGATACCACAATCCTAGAGATATGGTTTTCTCTGTCTATTCATAATGACTACAATTGACCCATTGTACTTAATTGGGACTATATGAATATAACAAGTGTCTACCTATTATCTTTTAAACTTTAATTCATCCTTTTATGTGTCCTATAGGCTTGACTTCTGGTCCTACATCAAGATATTAAAACAGAGTCACCATTTTATACCAATTGAGAAGCCATAGGTGAAGGTCAAAGTTTTTGCCTTTATCTTCAAATGTCTCATGTTCCTTCTTTCTCCAGAACCAAAATAAAAGATATTTGCTACTATGGGCTAGAACTGGAAACCTGATACATTGTTGTTTACTATAAAGGTAATAAAACAATTTGTTCCACTATTGATTTTGAGAAAAACAGATATTCTTACTGACCTATAAATTCAAGCTATTGTCAGTTTATGGTATGACAAATTATGATTATTATGATTAATTCTTAAGTGAGATAGAACCAATTGTTCCTCTTTTTTTTTTTCCTTTTTTCTTTTATTTTTTATAAGGGCCGAGGATTGAACCCAGGACCTCATATATGGGAAGCCAGCACTCAACCACTGAGCTACATCAGCATTCCTCATCCTTGCCTTTGAAAAGTCCTTATTAGACACTATGTAATTCTGCTCCAGTGGGCAGAATAAGAATCAGTAGATGAATAGGAGACAAATATTGGCTTATCATAAGAAATAAAAATTTCTAACAATTTGAACTCAAGAGCATTAAAAATGGGATGAGCTTCCTTGAAATGTAATGAGCTCCCCATTGCTGAAAGCAGTTAAGTAACGGCTGCATGAATGCCTGTGAGAGATCCTAGAAGCAGACTCCTGTATTGAGCACAGTAAATGACTGCTAAAGTCCTTTCTAATCCAAGTATTCTATAACAAGTGAAGAAATGGAGGAGAAAACTCATCTGGGCCAAATATTCAGTTAGGTTGGAAATCATTTGCATTGTCTTCAAGAAAGAGGTCTAAACATTTTTTATCTTAGAAAGTGAAAATGTGTTTTTTTATTTAACATTTGAATTTCTCAAGATTCTCAAAACATTTTTTATTGTCCTTGTTCAATGCTACAACAAAAGACAGGTGACTGGGACAGTTCCTTCTCGAACCAGGTACAGGCCAAGAGTTCTGTTGTATGGGCATTGTGAAGTGTCCATCCTCTCATTCAACCGTTAGAATGAAAAGATGTGTAAAGTTCTACAGAATTTTTCTTGCTGCCAAAGTCATGATGTTGAAAATTTACAGACTTGTATATTTATTATATCAGTGGTTTTGCTCTAGAGGTTTCACAGCATGTAGGCCAAAGATGGCTTAGCAGACAAGCTGGCCACTGCCTAACCTAGACCTTGACTCCCCTGCGCATAGACATAATGTTTAGTCACAAGGCGCTGCTGTTTCTTGAAAGGTGGCCAACAGACAGAATTCCAATGGTTAAACAGCTGGCTTCTATAATAACAGCACTTCCCGTTAAATAATGCATGGTCAGTGGAGTAATTCAATAATCTGCAAGTCAAACTTGCTAGTTACAAGGGTTTTGGGCAGAATTGTGGCATCATCAAAACTACAACATTTAGCTGAATCTCACATTTTGTCATAGATGCAAGCAACTCACTCCCCTTCATCTCTGAAGGGGAATGTGTAGTTCTGAGATTTAACAAGGGTTATCACTTCTAGAGCAAAGAGCTGTGGGTGTTCACTACCGGTAAAAGGTACCACCTCTACTGGTGCTCCAAATGCTTGTGTTTCTTACAGGTCTCTGGGAATGCAGGTGGGGCACTGTGCTTGACTTTAATTTCCATTGAAACTTACCCTCTTGACTATTGAAAAAGCTTTACTTTATTTTATCTCTCTCATAGGAAAGAACAGACATTGATTTGAAGAATAAGTATTTAAAAAAAAAAATGCACACATTTTCCAAATAGAGACATATCCAGTCTGAAGACATGTACTTGTGATTCTTTATTTCTGAGGATAAACTATTCTCTAGAAATTGCTAACAGAAAGAAGTTTCAAAATGGTTCATTTTTTGGAAGCAGAAAAAAAAAGAAGACAATTCAGGTTGGATTTTGAGGTCTATCTCAGAATAATTCTCAATTATGTGTCTGATGGAAAACACAAATGGGATTAGATAATAAGCTAATTTGTACTTAACTTTAACTGAGGATTGATTGCACAATTAAATATCATAAAATCTATATAAGCCAGAAAATTAGTTTTTTTTAAAAAAATAACAATTTTTCCAAAACCTTCAGACATGTTGACAAGTTAGAAAAATTTGGAAAGGCTAGTTTCTTAGACAATTTTGCTCTGTAGACTACCTTATCTAATAAAAATTCATTCAGCTGACATAATTTTCTGTGGGTCACTAGTAGTAAACTTGGGTAAGATGCGAGTAATCTTAAAGTTGGCTCCATTTTAGCATTTTAATTTCTATTTTCATTTGTGTAAAAGGGAGCATCCCTTCCCAATCTTTACTACACCTTAGGAAAACTGAACTTCTTTCTTGAATTTCTAATATAAGGAAAATTGTGATAAGACCATTATCCCAACCCAAAATGTAATAATACATGGAATGGCCAATATTCTCTCAGTTCATAGGATTTACATTTAAGTTAAAGCCTTTTGGTGAGTCAATAGTTTGCCTTTAAAAAAGACTTATGGAAATCACACTTGAATTATAATAAGTATTGGGATATGTGTAGTTATCTGCTTAGTAAAGATGTGGAAATAAGCTTTTGCTACTATAAACTGGCCACATCGTTACACATTTGGGCAAATGTGGGGATGTGCACACACATGGACATAATCAAATACTAATTTGAATGAAGTGAGTTATCAGTATCAAAGCCGATGGCAAACATTTTGAAATTAGAATCATTGTTGAAGTTTATCTAAAACATATATTTTGCTTGCCTTGCATGCTGCTAGTGGGCCCTGTACATTTCTGTTTTTCTGCAGAAGGCTCTTTCCAAGTAGGATTGACCTTTGGCGTCTTTAAAGGTGCACCCTGAGAAAACGTTCCCTTTTCTATGAACTGGATGTTATAAACTTTTCTTGAAAACCTATCAAATTTAGGCATTGATTTCACTTTTGGCCCGTGTTAATTTTTAATTGCCAGTGTTTACTGGTCTCGCTGTCTCTCAATTGGACGAGGTCATCTTTTCTAGGAATCATGGCCCTATTTGACCTGATACCACCCCCACCACTCAGCAACTCTTTCTCTCCTATTAAATCCCCATAACCCAAAAGACCAAAGTATTCCCTTACCCAATCAAGTCAATGTTTATGGATCTCTGGGTCTAAAAGGAATGAAGCAGAACTCATGGGGCTGCCTTTTTCATCAGACCCTCCCTTCTTTTGGAAGCTCCAAAATAAAGACAGGTGTAAAAAGGGTGCTATCCAGCACACTTTGGGTTCCAAGGCCAGGGAGCTAAAGTGCAAGGGTTGGGGACAGTAACAACCAGAGATTCAGAGCAGGAACATTACCATTTTAGGGCTCTTTGGAGAAATGGGCCAACAGAGTGGGAAGCAACATGATGTATTACTTTAGCCTGATACAATGTCCTGGAGGATGAGTGTCTTGCCAGGAGCAAAATTTACTAGCTTAGGTTTAATTCCAGGGCTTGGAAGAGATAGATGTAGCCAACAAAATTATACTTTGGCAAAAGAAATGCTTTGCTGGACAGAAATGTTGTCCTAAGGGAATGGTTTGGTTTATCAACGTCTAAGGTAAAAGATAATCAAATGCTAAGAGGTCATTTTTATGTCTGAATTATTTCAGTGGGGCCTGCTAAATGTTAGCTACCATTTTCTAGTTATATAGCTTCTATTATTTAGAACATATTACAGGATGTGAGGATGATCTTCCTGTGATATCTGTCATACCAATGAAGGAGGTGATATGTGGAGTGGTTAAAAGCACAGGTTTTGGAGTTAGATATGGTTCCTGCCATTTCTTCACTGTGCACCTTGGGCAAGGCATCAAACCTTGGTCCTCATGTATAAAATGGGAATAATAAGAGTAGCTCTGCAGACTTGTAAGGTTAAAGAAAAATGCATGTAAGTTTTTTTCAGAGTGACTGGTATGCAGTAAACTCTAAATAGCTGTAAGATTATGATTATTATGGAGTTCAACTGGCTAACCTAGTATTCTGGATTGAATTGTGTCCCCCAAAGATATCTTGAAGTCTTAACCCCTGGAACCTGAGAATGTGATTTTATTTGGAAATAGGTACATTGCAGATGGAATTAGTTAAGATGAGATCATACTGGTGTAGGTCGGGTCCTTAATTCAATATGACTGGTGCCCTTTATAAAAAGGGGAGAAGAGATGCAGACACATGAGGGGAGAATGCTATGTGGTGATGGAGGCAGAGATTGAAATGCTAGATTACCCAGCAAACCACCAGAAGTTAGGAAGAGACAAGGAATGATTCTCCCCTGTAGATTTCACAGGGAACATGGCCCTGCCGACACCTTGATTTCAGACTTGTAGCCTCTGGAACTGTAAGATGATAAATTTCTGTTGTTTTAAGCCACCGGGTTTGTGGTACTTTATTACAGCAGCCCTCAAAAACTAAGGCACCTAGGTAGCTGGGCATGTACCCTTTTCTCCCCTTACTCTTCAAAGTGCAGCACCCCTAAACTTTGGTCGACGATGGCCTGACTAGATAGAGAAGGATGATTTTTCATTGAAATAAACGAATAACTGTTCATCTGAAAGGATATCTAAATTTATGATGTATAGACTGTCCCAAATAGTTTTCTCTATGAGAACAGATCTTCTAATCAAGTCAAGCAAGGCAAAGTCATATGGGCCTATCTTTACATCCTTGTTACGTTTGATTTTCCCAAATTATCCAACTGGCTGAAACAATTGTTTTCTCCATCTTATAGTATCTTCCACTTATTTCAAAACAATGCTGCAAGACATGGGGTGGGTGTGGGGGAAATAAGGAGTCAGAAGTAGTTTTGTAATGATTTTTAACCAGCATTATGTAGTTTTCTCCTTTCTCTTCACTTCATGCCCCACCTTTTTCTTTTTTCTTTCTTTCTTTCCTCTCCTCTCCTGTTATCGATAGCCATTGACATTTCCTTTTACTCATTGATGAACTTTAGGACAGAAGACATAGGTGGTCATGCCATGGGGAGTTCACAGTAGGCTAGGAGTTTAGTTGCCTCTCTGGGATGACTGAAAACTATGGCTCACTCTCCTGCCAACCACATTTGGGAATGAGCAGTTACCAAGTATACAGTGTCACCAGGCCCACATAATCACTACTCCATCTTGGGCCCATGTCTGAATGAGATTATAACAGACAATAAGTGAAAGAATAAGGAGGGATGTTGAGGCATCGCATACAAGGACCTAGTTATCTCATTGTGTTGAGAAAGACTGTGACGAAAATTGTAAGCTGAGTCTGGCTCCAAACTGGAGATTGTAGCCATGCCACCAGCATTATCTCCTATGCTGACACTGTTTTCTTAGTTTACACTTTCAGATGTGGGAAGAGAGGCCATGTGGGCAAAACATAAGGCATTCGTGAATAGAGGGTAAAGCCCCTCTTATTGGTGCCACAGAGAGATGAATCAGACAAGGGGTATTAAAACACAATTTTCTTTATTTTTAGTTTCACTCCAAGGTCTATCATTTCTCTTTTCTTTGCAACTTGGCATCCGTCCTGCATTTTCAGGGGCCCTGCTCCCAGTCAGTCTCCTCACTCAGGTCTGTTTTTTTTTTTTTTGCTTGGGCACAGCTGGAGATTTTCCCAGGGTGGGTGTGACACAGTTAGGATGGCAGGTGAAGGGGTGATGGCTGCCAGGGAAGTCTGGCTTGTCTGAAGGGAGAGTGTTGGGAGGTGGAGGCCCCATTAGGAGATGCATCCAGACCTGCATTAGGGAGTGAACTGTTGGAAGGCAGCCTCCGCAGCAGCAGAAACAGCCCTTGGCACTATCACAGAGAAGGAAGCAGCCAGAGTCAGCGACAGATTGAACATAAGGAGGGAGGAGATGGTCAGGATGTTACATAATATAAATAACCCAATGATGGGTTGGGTTGTATATGATGTCCCTTTCATGCCGGTGCGTCAATGGTGTTGTTCTGGGAGTGAAAGCTCCTGGGAAGTGTTTTCTATAGCACCTAGCACAACATAGTTTGAATCTACACTAGCCTTGGACTCTGCATATGAATTCACAAGTCACCCCTGATTTCAGCTTTCTTATATAGACAGCCAGTTTTGGATAATACCAAGCATATCTTCTAATGGGATGATGTGAAAGATTATTTGAATGGATATGCTACCCATTTTTTAAAATCAATAAAGTATATATGGTAATCAGTGCTTCTCCCTAAGAATAGGGAAATACAGTAATGACAAGAAGTTTGGTGAAGGAACCAGGAGTTTCCTCTTTGTCAGGTTTAATGTGAGATGAAAACAAGATTTATAAGCTGAATTTAAGGAAATCAGGAATCAGTGTTGATTTTGATGAAGAAAAATGGGGAAAATGTCCAATGTAAAGGTGGGCTTGAGTAAGGGGAGGAGGCAAGATATCTATGGGGATTGCAGAAGCCAGTTCAAGGCAGGATATAGTTGTGAATTAGAAGGAAGAGAAGAAAGAATCCTTAAGAGAGTCATTTGGTGGAGCTGTCGAAGCAGAAGGAAAGAACCAAACTACATTTTGTAAACTGGCTCTTAAAGGCTTTGATGAAAAGGGATGTTTTTCACTTTTGCAGGCACTTGAAAATAAGAATTAGTATGAGAAGAGTCTTTCTAGAAATCCCCAAGCATGGCCTTTTACTATTATTCTTTGTAAAGTTACATCTTTAAAAGATGTCTCTCTCTCTGCCCTAGGAAGGTTGTTAACATTTTTGACCAGAATGCTTAACTTACTAGTGCTCAGTGTAGGCCAATGTTTCATTTCACCAATTTCCTTGGTGTTGGTCTGTGGTATATAAATCCTCTATGTGATATTCAGTTCCTTTCAGGGGGACAGATACGTATTTTCCCTGGAAAATTCCAGCTACAACTACATGTTATTTCATCTCTGAGAGTCTGAATGGGCTTCCATACAGGCCATCCTCTGTGCCATTGGTGCCCATGGCCCAGAGATCAAAATCAGAAGATAATGATCAAATGCTACCAGCACCCCCTCCCTTGTTTTAAAATAAAGTAAACTAAGATTAAGTTCATTAAAACTTTAAAAACTGTGCAAGGAATTCTCAAACAAGTTATAGTATATTGATCAAAATACCAAGCAAGTATGCAGACTGAAATTTAATGTTTCATTTACAGAGTGGTTGTATTATTTCAGGAATTTTCAGATAAAATCTGGATTCATCAGACCATCCTTTCTTTCTGTGGAATTTTTCTGCTATACTTTTTCTTCCTTTTCCCTCAAATTATTTTATTTCCCTCAAATTATTATATTTTGAAGTATTTCATTTGTCATTGGACATGATAGCAAACTCAAGGTCAACTGAAGAGATTTCTTAGTACCTTCTGGCAAACACTAAGCCTTTTAGCTTTTAGCCACTGCATTTCACACAACACATTTCTCCTTCCCCAGCAAATATTATTATTTTTTAAATTGGAGTGAACTATGAATAAGGAGAGAGATATGGTTAAGCTGCTGCTTGTCTCCAAGCTAAGTCATGTTCTCATCCACAGTTCATCTTGCCTACATGCCCAAACTGTCTCATTAAATGCTTTTTAGCAAATATCATTATCCATCAAGAAAAATCTCTGATTCTCATACTATTCTATTAAATTGAGCAAAGAGAAAATGTCTTCAGTTTGTGATATTGGCTGGAGAAATACAATCCCCCTCCCCGCCTCCCTCCTGCCTCCCTCCCTCCCCGACCCATACACTGTGAATGACCACATCGCTCTGCTCTGAGACTCTGAGGAAATGGTCTCTTGGCCTTCTAGCCGGTCACTCAACTTCTGTGAATTTTCTTTCTGAGAACCTAGAAATGGGTGCCCCTGGAGTTATTTTCCAATTTATCACAAAACCTAGCCATGGTTGCAGAATCAGTTGGCCTCATTGGGAGCAAGCAATGTGAGGCCAAAAGTGACATTCAGATGGGGAGGCTCTTGGTGCAGTGGCATTGGGACAAAAAACTGCTTGGGGACCATTTTACTTCCCCTGTCACTTGCCTTCTCTCTACTCTCTTTTGGTTCAGATCTAGGTTTGGGAAGGCTGTAGGAAAGCATATCTTATGCTAATACTTATGCACTTGATCAGCTCTGTCCCAACTCTGGCAGGAAGTGAGGGCTTCAGTTCAGGGTCTAGATACTCTCTTCTGATGTAGAGTCTTTCACTGGGGGTAACCTCCATTTTCTCTTCCCAGCCTTCAGCCAGTACCTGCTCCCTTGTAACCACATGCAAACCTCTTGTATGTGTGAGAAAGGAGAATATCAAATACATTGACCTCTTGATGAAAATGGTTTGCATACTCTGCTATGGCAACTAGATGCATATTTGTATAAATATTACACATCTAAAGCTTTAGGTTGATGAGAAGAAATAACCCTCAAAGTCTTGTATAAGAATGGAAAGAGAGAAGTTAAGATTTTCAATTCTGAGTGATAAGGATTCTGATAAGAGAATAAAGAAAGATCTACCACAAACTCATTCCTGACCTGTGAGATAAAGTCACTGAAGATGACCTTCCAAGAAAGAATGCTAGGAAAAAGGGGGCTGTTGGTTCTGGAGCATTTTAATCTACTTCTAAAGACTTGCCTTTTACTTTTTTTCTTCTTAAGCAACTTCTCCTTGTCCCCCTCCCTTTCCCTCTCCTCCTCCTCCTCTTTTTTCTCCTCCTCTTCCTCCTATTTTTTCTCCTCCTTCTCTTCTTGTCCATCTTCTTTGCTTCTGGTTCTAGAATATAGGTGGGTAAAGGTCACTTGTAAAGTCCTGGTCTTCCCATATCTTCTCGTTGAACCCATCCTCCCACAGTCCACTGAGATGTGACCTCAGCAGGCATTTCCCACAGTTGGACTCTGAACCGTCATAAATTCCTTGCATTCTTCAGAACATCTGTATCTTTTTTGCCACATATGTTTTCCTGGTACTCAAGAGACCACAAATCACCTTGTACTTCTCTTTCCAGGCTGTTGAGTCTTAACCATCTCTTTTCAAACTAAATTCATCTCTTGTCCTCCCTGAGGCTTTTTGTTTTCCAGCCTCCTCATCTCCCCCCGTCTGGGTTACTCACCTGGCATCACCAGCAGTGTATTTCTCCCAGCTTTCTATCTGGCCTGAAATCACTCATTTCTCCAAATGTCAGAGTAACTATGCAAACCATGCTACTGGTTTGAAGCTTAATTAAGCTCCTTAAGATTATTTATTTATTTATTTATTTATTGTGGTATCAGGGCCAGGGATTGAACCCCGGACCTCGTATGTGGGAAGCTGGAGCTCAACCACTGAGCCACATCAGCTCTTCTGAGTTGTTTTTTTCGTTTATTCACTTGTTGTTGTTTTTTTTAAATGAGGAATTGGGGACTGAAACCAGGACCCCCCCATGTGGGAAGCAGGTGCTCAACTGCTTGAGCCACATCCGCTCCCCCCAACGTGATTTAAATGCACAAGTGCAGACAACACCTCCATGTAAGCAAAAACACTTGAAAAAAACTCAAACCTAGAGGATACTGATCAACTAGTAAGAGAGAAGGAACAATAATAGAACCCAAAGACATAACCAAATGAGCTCAGAAATGTTTCCATTAGACACAAGTTTCTCCTAGGATTGCTAGGATTGAAAGGAAGCATTTCATTCCTCCATTCATTTTATATTTAAACTTATTTCTTTGGGATATAAGTTTGCAATAACACACTACCAATATTTTCCCTTTTTTCCAGTGTTTCTTATTAAGCTATTGTAGTAAATATTACTTTTTGTATTTTATCTCATTTACATCCTTACAGCAACCACATAGTATAGACATGATTCTTATATCCACGTTACATATGAGGAAAATGAGGCTTAGTAAAGGTAAGTAACTTGACCCAAATCATACAACTAGTAAGATATAGAGCCAGGTCATCACAACTGGGGACCCCTTGAAAGTTGGAGAATTCCCTAGTGATGAAAATTCTGAAGTTGATACCGTTACTGGGATTCTCAAAGGCACCATGATGCTAATATCCATGAAGTATATGGGTGACATCATCTAAGTCAGCCCACCAACCTCGGAATTTGAGACATGTGGTAGGCAGAGTTTTATCCTAGGTATTTTGGACAGTGGCAGAAGGAATGTCAGGTATGGTTTTTGCCCTTGGGAGAGCAGTCTGTGCAATTCTGCAGCTAGGGCACAGCTCACATCTCACCCCATTTTGGAAGGGACACACAGCTCTGTCACGCAGCCAGCCCATTCTGTTTCCAATCCCCCTGAACTACACAAAGTTATAACAACTTTAACAGAAATTGAAATAAGGAAATTTTACCCATAATACTGGCATCCCAATAAATCACATTAGCATCACTTTTCTATTTTTTTCTAGTTCTCATCCAGATGTACACATCATTTGACAGAGTTACAGTCACAGTCTAGATTGAATGTACTATTGTGGTTTTTTAACTTACCATCATACTGCAGCATTTTCCACATTGCTATATAGTCTTCCTAATTATAATTTTACTAGCTGCAGAATATTTTATTGGATGGATTTACCATCATTTATTTCTTTACCAAATCTCCTATTATTAGACATTTAGGCTATTTCCATTTTTACCATTAATTAATGCAGCAATAAATATCTTTGTACACATATTTTCTTCTCCTTTTAGATCATTTATAAGAATTAATTCCCGGGAATGGAATTAGTGAGTCAAAAGTTATTATCAGACAATCCTATTCTGAGGAAAGCCCACAATTTTGCATAAGGGCCACGAGGAATTTAAACAATAGAGTAGAGAATTATATCCAGAATTTCTCCCAGAATTAGAAAAAGACAGCCAAGGTGGAGTGTAAACAGGAATCTTACCTGCATCCTGTGAATTAGAATAAAAGAACCAATTTCTGTTTTCAATTACTAGTGCAGTTTCCTCTGAAGGTAACATGGGGTGTAACCAAGACTTGGGCTTGGCATTCTAAGATTGGCTAATCAGAAGAAAAACCAATGAAATTGATGACAAGAGGTCGTGGCTCTCAACTTTCAAAGTCGCCAAGTACCATGAGGTTTCTTCTCGTTGGAGGATGGGAGGGGTGGGAGAGACTCAATGAGCACAACTTCCAATGCAGCACCACACCCTCACATATGGAGTGTGGGAGTCCTAATTAACAAAGGCTCTGCTCCATGCTCCCTCTGAACCCAATTTCTTTCTGGAGAACCTGGCCCCTGCCCAGTCTGTCTCTCAACCTTCTTTCAGGCTGTAATATCCTTAACAACCTGCCTACCCTTCCAATCCAAAATTTGCCTAACCACATTTTCCCTCCTTCCATCACATTATTCCTCTCCTGCTTATAATCATTCAATCACAATATTTGTTGAGTATCTACCATTTTCTGGACACTGTTCCCACCACTGAGAATAAGTGAATAAAACAAACAAAGATGGGATAATAGGTCAACATCCCTTTTATAACCCTGACAACCTTAAAGGAAACTGTAGAGCAGAGATGCTGAGTGCAATTCAATGCCAGTTGCCTAGAGTCAAGCTATTTGTTGAAGTCTGAGACTAGCAAGAGAAGGCTTCCTCAGGTGCCCATGATCACTCTCCTATCAGCTTCTCAATGTGTAAAACAATTACTGTGTGCATCATAAACTAGCACTTAACTATATAAGCCTTTATTTTCTGTTTTGTGAAGACTGGTCCATTTCCCCAACTTAATTTTTTATATAACTTTTTATTGAGGTAACATATATACAACTCAAAACTTCCCATTTTAATAAAACCACTGTCAAGGGTAAAATTCTGTGATATTAGTTACATTCACAGTGTTCCGCTACCATCACTATCATCCATTACTGAAACTTTTTAATTCCACCAAACATTAAGCAATAATTCATGGAGAATGGGGAGTTATTGCCCAGCATGATTTTAAGCTTCCTGAGGGAAGAGACCATGTCTCATGCTTCTGTGTCTAGAAGCACGGCACTGGGTATTTATTGGGCACTTCATGCATGCTCAGTGACTAGTGATTGATAATTTGGGGTGCACAAACAGTACACAGAGAGAAGTAATAAAAACACATTTTTTTATTTTTTTTTTGCCTTGGAAAGAAGAAACCTAACATCAAGGCCAGTTTCTGTGTCTCCAGGTCCTCTTTTGTTATAGGAGGATGATAATAGTATTTACCTCTTGTAAGGCTATTTTGAGTTCAGGTGCATAGAGTATGTGACAGAGAGCAAGCACACCTGAAACGCCATCTCATCTCACCAGCATTAGCATTATCGTGATTAATTAATTATTTGTGAGGCTCTGTGGTGAAGTGGCTAGAGCACAGCCTCAGAAGCCACTTTGCCTGAGTTCAAGTTTCTGCTTAGGTGGCGGTATGCAAGTTACTTAACCTCTCAGGTCTCAAAATGAGGATGTGCATAGTACCCATCTCCCAAGGTGCTTGTGATGATTGCATCAATAAACACTGATCAAATGTTAGTTAAAATGATTATTCAACAAAGAGTCAGTGAGTGCTCATTATGTGCTGGGCACTGGACTCCCTGCTCAGAATATAGAAGAGGACAAAGCAGACATGCCCTGGCCCCCCCCGGAAGCCTGCAGTTCTTAATGTACATTGGCATTACCAATAGCTAACTTCATAGCTAACTCCAGAGAGTACCTGGCAGTTCACAAATCACTTTCGCACACATTCTGTCCTTCAGTCCTTTCAACAACCCTATGAAGCAGATGGTATTATCCCCGTTTTATAAATGTGGAAACAGTTTAAGTGATTTACGAATCTGGAAGCCACTTTGATTTCAAACGGTAAGTTCTCTCGACCCACATACCTGCTCCTACCCCCCAAGAATGGATGAATTTCAGTTTCATAAATCTGTGGTGGCTCCTGAATCAGTCAATGCTCAACATGACTAACACACCATGGGATGGGTGATTACACAATGATACATACCAGTGATTCTCAAACTTGAGCCTGCATCAGAATCACCAGCAGCCTTGTGAAAACACATTGTTGGACCCCATCCTGAGAGTTTCTCTTTCAGTAGATCTGGAGTGGTGCTCAATAATTTGCATTTTTAATGAGTTCCCAGATGATGATGATGCTTCTATGTGATATAAACTTCCAACACAAGTCTATATGATTAAGTGCTATAGCACTAGAGAGAGGGAAAGGGCCAATGATGAGTAGAGTCCTGGGAAAGACTTCTTACACTTTACAAACTCCAGAAAACCTTCAATTCTCTTTTGATAACTGCTAGTAAAGGCAACCATATGTTAGTTTGGTAGCAGAATCAGTTTTATGGCAAAAAAGGAAAGAAAAATCACGACCCTCCAAAGTAAGAAACTAAACTGAAATGCAAAACATATGTTGACCCTTTTCCCTCCCCTGCATTTTTTTATTTGCACGGTCTGTGTCATCCTGAATTCCAGCTAGCACCTGAAGACAACAAGCCAGGTTGCAGGGAAGGAAATTAGAGCCTTAACAAATTCCCTAGTCAAATGGAAAGGTAGAAACACAGGGACATCCTCTGATATTGAAAGCCACATTTTCTAAGAACTAGGCTCAATTTATTTTTAAGGTTTCGAACTTGTCAGGTGTGTATTCAAAGCAATCTGCTCAATTGTAAAACTTAGCTCAGAAGAACCCAAATCTACCTTTACTATGCCTTACTCTTTATAACCACTGAGGGTAATGCGAAGAAGCCAGAAAGGCGGGGTGGGTTCTTGGCACACCTTCAGGGCCACATCATCAAAGCACCCTTTCACAGGTCATTCAAAGCTCATGCCAAAGGAGAGCTAAGGGCGAATAAACCACTGATGATTGCATATAGAACCAAGATGGTTATATAAACCAGAGGATATTCAGTTTTGCAAAAAGAAAAATTATAATTTGTTGCCAGTCAGCCTATACATAATCAAAAATTTCTCAAGCAAATGTTAGGATCAATCGCACTGAGGAAATGCGACTAATTAACCCAACTGCTTTGATATTTAAGTGGTAGGAAGAGGGCAAACGGTGCTCTATTTCTTTTCTGAGCCCTTCTCATGAAAGTGTGTGAGGCTCCCATAGCTTTAAATCAAACAGTGCCCCACAGAGCAGGAAATCCATATTGGGAACACCAGGAGGGAAAGCAGGAGCCACCGCTGGCTTGGCAATTATGTCCTTCCTCCAGGTCCTTGTTTCCATTTCCCTTTAAAGAAGAAGTTGGGTATTTAATGATTCCTTTTCTAGTTACTTCCTTTCTGTTGTCTCACTAGGTGATCTCAGAGCATGTCTTCTTCACAGATTTATTTCTGGGAAAGATCAGAGGAAAAATGATCTCATTTGCTAATTGGGAAGCCAACTGGGTATCCCCAGGACAGACTGTACCTCCATGTTGAGAGTTCTCCCCCACCTCTCTAGCTGTTTCTCACACCACAGTCACAGAGGACTCTCTTGGGAGGTGGCCACTGGCATAGGGATAGTTATCAAGCATCCCTTGTGTATCAACGACTCCCCCAAGGCTGAAAAAAGCTTGGGAGGACGTCAGGACACAAGAAACTCACAGGCTAATAAAAAAACATGGGTCAACGTGAGCCTTTTGCAGAAACTCATTAGAACTTTAGCATTGGACAGGTCATTAGAAATCTTCCAGTCCTGGGGCTTTTTATCTTGGGGTCTATGGATGAGTTTTGGGAGGATGTCCCAAATCAAATATAGTCCATGTCAAGATATTTGTGAATACCTTGACATGGATTGTAATTATGTATGTTTATGGATTTTCCTGGAGAGAAGAAATGCAGACTCTCAAAAGATTCTGAAAAGGCTCCACCATTATTATTATTATTATTATTATTATTTTAAGTTTGAGAGGGGCAAGCCTGGGCTCACGGAGAAGTCAAGGCAAAGTCAGGAACAGGACTCCCTGCCTCCCGTGGCAGTCTTCTTCCTAATACACCTTTCCGAAACAACTAGGGCCGGCCTACACATTGGCTGCTCATGATTTGGAATCATATCCCAAATGTGAAATCCTATGTCAAAAGATACCAAAAGAACCAAGGTATCTCCTCAGCCCAGCAGTCTCCAAAAATGTTCTTCCATTAGCACCATGCAAAAATCTTTGGAAACGGCTTCAAATGTTATCCCATTTCAGAGATTCTTAGGGTCCCCCAGCCTATTCAAGGTTATGAGGAGTTCTGCCGTGAAGAAATCTATTTGAAGGTACTGAAGTCTGCTCTCCCACACTCAATGGACCACTGGATCCTGGTGTTTCAGGAATAACTATTAGCTTCCTGAGGAACTAAGGCTCTTGTGTCCTGCAATTTCTCCCATCTTTTCCTCACTTCTTTTGATTAAAGAACATGAAAGTTCTTTGGAAATGTAAATAGTTAACTGATGAATAGTACATTATCAACCATTAAGACCCCAGTAAAAATTAGTTCTCAGTCTGAGTGAAGAGAACATGAGAATGGTTGCTAAAGGAGACTGATGCTGTAAGGTCTTGAGACTTCCCTCCTCGGAGAGGTTTCCCCTGTCCACTCCATCTAAAGTAGCTGCCACCCTGATGTCTGTCATTTCATTGTTTCTTTCAAACATTTATCATGATTTGACATGGTCTTGTTTATTTATTTGTTTGTATCCGCCCCCCCCATTGGAATCTAAGAGCCACAAAGGCCTCATATGTCCTGTTCACTGCTGTAGCCCCAACACTCAGAACAGAATTGCATAGAGTAAGTGCTTAATGAATGCATTTTGTATACATGTGTGGGCACATTAGTGAATGGATAGAGAAACTATGATTTGTCCATCACTGTATCCCCAGTGCCTATCACTGGTGCTCAATAGATGTTTGCTGAATAAATTACTGGAGAGGGCTGTCTGCATTGTTTCTCATGTTCAAGTCATACTTCTGGGTATTGGGAAAATTGGATGATATTTAGGTTTTTCAAGCACTGATATAAATTGAGGTTCCTCTCTCACTGATTGAAATAATAGAATGTTTTTTCAAATTGCACCAAGTTGGGAAAAGATCTTCAAACCTTAGAAGGTAGGATTAGAATTTAAAGTGACCTTTAATAATTTGGAAAGGGGGAATAATTAAAAACAGGAAAATGCTTAAAATGGACAAAAATGGGCCCCAATTATATACAAGTACTATAGCAAAACAGTGTGGGCTCTGAGCGAGCAAGATAGTAGTACAACAAAATTGTAATATGAGGCTGGCATATGTAGAGAATTATTAAATGAAAGCCTAGAGAGTAATCCTTCCACAAAACTTGGCTTTGCTGAGGTTTTAATTAGAGTGGGAACTCAGATTTCATGCTCCTGTTAAAAGACTCATTTGGAGAAGCTGGAAAAGATCCAGATAGGAGTAAGAAAAATGATAACTGGGTAGAAAATGAAGTCAAGATTTAGCCCCAAAAAGAAAAGGCTAAGCGATGACTTATTCACCACCACCAGGTATAAGAAGGGCTGTTATCACACAGACTACTTTCCCTCATTCCACTGAGGACTAGACAAGGGTAAACACTCATGCTACATTGAAAGTGTTTCCACTTAAACATCAGGAAGAACTTTTGATTATACAGAGGAAACATGCCGACCCAGGGCACTGTGGGAAGCTGAGCAATTGCTACCCTAGAGATTTTTAAATGTAGGATGACAACCATCTGTCTTGGAAGGCTTAGACAGAGGCACGGGACTGGACCTAAGGACCTCTTGGCTTTCCTTCCGTCGTTGATTTTGTGTTAAGAGTCACAGTCACTAAGCACCCCCATTCCACAGTAATCCTCTATTCCCGTCAAAAGACAGAACCCACACTGTCAAAATCCCAATGGCTTCCCTTGGGAGGAGGTCAATTGTTCTCTTTTGAGTGAGAAGGAAATTGATAGTGTTGCTTCAGCTGCTTCCCTTCTCTGGCCCCCACAGAGAAGAGGCCAGTGTTTGTCCTGACGGGCCTCCCTAAATTCTGGGATGGGCCTGCTCTCCATCTTGTGTGGGATTGGAAGATGTGGAGCCGGTTGGAGACAGTTGATTCCTCAAAGACTCATGGAATGTCAGAGCTGTAAGGTATTTCAGAGCTAATCCAGATCAATCCTCTTGCTACTCAAATGAGGAAACTGAGACATTGCAAATTAAATAACTCTCTCTAGGGCATGCAACTAGTTCTTTCCAGCATTAGGAATAAAATCCGGGCCTTGGGCTACTTGTTCCACACTGACTCCTCACTACTTGTGCTTGCACTTCAGTTAGAAGGAACATTTTTAATGCTGATAGAATGTCTAAAAACATATCTTAGGTATCTTGACTGTAGGTGGAAAGATGAGAAAAGAAGAGCAGAGATTCTAATAGTAGGTTATGGATATCTGGAAGTGTTATTCAGCTTGAGTGAGCAAGGGTAGGTCACCCATACTGTCTAGAAGGTTAGTTTCACCATGTGTAAACAGGCCATTTGGGCCAGGAAATTTTTTAAGGCTTATTCCAACTCCAGTGTTTTATGATTCTGTAATTCTAAATTTTAGTCACAAAAACAATAATAAGTAGAAAATCAGCAGCTGGTCTAATGGGATGAGTTTTTTGGGAAAATATTTGTGGTGTGATCATATGACACTCAGCCTCTTCACGACTCTAAGAATGGCAAATTTCTTTCTTTTTATTTTTAAAATTAAATTAAAAGTTCAATGTTTTTAAAATACATGTTTTGATGCTTCAGCTATCACCTATATGAGGAAACTTCTAAACCTACTTCTGTGAGCTTGCGCTCTATCTGAGCTTTGGTACAACACCATAGGAATTATCTTCTGAATTCCCTATTAATATATGGTATCTCTAAAGCCAAAGCCAGCTCTTTGTCATTGACCAAAGTCAACCAAAGTGAAATCCTCTTTTGGATTTGCCCACATCTGCAACATTAATCTCTCTCTCTTTTTTTTCAAAAATTTATTTTATTTATTTATTTCTCCCCCCGCCCCCCACCCTCATTGTTTTGCATTCGCTGTCTGCTCTCTGTGTGTTCTTCTGTGTCTGCTTGTCTTCTCTTTAGGCAGCACTGGGAACCAATCCTGGGACCTTCTGAAGTGGGAGAGAGGTGCTCAATCTCCTGCACCACCTCAGCTCCCTGGTCTGCTGTGTCTCTTATTGTCTCTCCTCTGTGTCTCTTTTTGTTGCATCATCTTGCTGTGCCAGCTCTCTGTGTTGGCCAACTCTCCCACGCAGGCCAGCACTCCTGCACGGACCAGCTCTCTGCTCAGGCCAGTTCACCACGTGGGCCAGCTTGCCTTTCACCAGGAGGCCCTGGGAATCGAACCCTGGACCTCCCATATGGTAGATGGGAGCCCAACAGCTTGAGCCACATCTGTTTCCCAGCACCATTTTTCTCTTGCTTACTCAGTCTCAAAATCTTAGAATCATCTGTGACTGTTTTCTACTCCTTTTTCCTTTTATTGAAGAAGGCATCATATTCCATCAATTCTTCCTTTCTCCTATCTCTCATGTCTCCTTCTTCCTGCCTATTCCTGCTGCTCCTACAAAATTATAGGCCCTCATGGCTCTCTTGCCTCTAGTTTTGTCATAACCTTGATTTATGTTTTATATAAATTTGGAGCAAATGGGACAAGTGACAGAGGATGACAGTTGCAGGAGTTGAGTGAAAACTGGGGATGGGCAATAGTTGGGAAGCAGACTATGGAATATACTAATGCAGAAGTGTGGTGCCCCAAACTTCCAAAGTTCTTGGGTAGAGGATGGACTTTTCATGGGATGTGAAATGGGGTTACAAACCATTTTATGTAGATACTGGGGAAAAGTGTGACCCAAGGAGCTTGGAAGACTTGGGGACATCTGGTTTATCCATACACTATTTCATTTAAATCTTGCAACAATCCTATGAAATGGTCACCATTATTATCTACATTTTACATTTGAAAACACTGAGGCTTAGAAGCTTATTAATTTGTCTCAAGGACACATGTGTGAGCACTAAATCATCCTACTACAAATCATCCTCAAGTTTGTCAACTTGAGTAGAAACTTCCTTCCTGACAGAAGCCAATGGGAGGAGCTCAGTTGTGGGAGAGAATGAATATAGGGGAAGATGAGTTGACAGAAACACATTATTATTTAATAATCTGAAAGTAGATTTTCAATGTAAATATAAATGGCATATGAACAAAAAAATCAAGCAACTTAAATCAAAATCAGCTTTGTCCACTTTAGTAGAAATTGCTGTATTCTTCACTGAGCTTGGTAGGAATTTACATGTAATGACTCCCATGTGTCTGTTGAAAACCACATGGTAAACATCATTGTCATTGAATGTACAGGGTCATGAATTTCATAAATAATTTCTCCTTAGTTTCAAACTTTACAAGATATAAGAAAGGCCCAAGCACTATTTTCAAGGGCCTTTGCTTCTTTGTTTTTACCTATTCTGGTGTCTATAACTTTCCACCCTCTGCATCTTCTAAGAGGAACCTAGTATGAAACAATGGGAAAGAAAGCCCAGCATACCTCTTAACACATTTACTTGTCATGGCACAGTGGACAGTGTCAAAAGAAGAATATTTTTCTTTATCCTTTCCCTGAGTGCCTTCCCACATTAGTTTCTTTGACCTGATAAATAGGATGAAGTGAAAATGAATGTTCTCTATCTTCTAAAAGACCCACAGCCTGAACTCCCATCACTTTAGACTCTTTTTTGAGCTCTGCTTTTGCTAATTGTCATCTCTTAGAGTGCTAAGAAATTTATTAATTGCTACTGTCTTGTTCAACACCATCCAACAAAGAAAGGAGAGGGCAACTGAGGATAAAGACAATCTCTTGAACAGCCGCTCATGTGCTGTAATGCATCTGGCTAATGGATAGGGTGTGAAATTGCTCAAGAAACACTGCCACCAGAAACTTTGTTAATGTTTTCTTGCCCAAGTTGGTCTAAAGCCTGGAGCAGAGCCAGTTTTATATGCAGGCAGAATGCTAATAATAATCAATGTTGACTGAGCATCTACTATTTGCCAGGCACCATGCTAGGCACTGCCTGTCATCACACATCATACTACAGAAGAAGGTGTTAGTCTCAATTTTGACCGCATGGGAAATGGCTCTGGGATCACAAAAATCATTAAGTGGTGCTGCTAGTATCGGCATCTGGATCTGGCTGACACTAGATTAAATTTGCTTTTGCAGTGCATAGGTAGGTACCTAAGTGATATGTTTAATGAACTCTGGGATGGTCATTCTGGCAGGGATTTCTAGTCATTGCCAAAAATCCATTCTCCCCTCCCTCAATAACTATAGAAAATCTAATATTAAGGTGGTTACCTTTCCCAGCCTCCCTTGCAGCTAAGTGTGGTTATGGGCCCAAGTTCTAGACAATGGAATATAAGTGAAAGCATCACATAACAGCATCTGGAATCTTTCCTTAAAACACAACCAGTGCCCCACCCTGATCAAAATGGCAGAGGGAGATGCTTCAGGGCTTCATCATCCTACAGAAGTTTAGAACAACCAGCAAGGACTGACAGAATTACCTTTATTAAAGCTCCATAAAATAATTAAAGGACTGCAGTAACAGTGCTGAATTAAGAAAAAGGCTATTTAAAACAGGAGTAGGATCTTGTGGCACCCTGGCTGACCCCTCCCCCCCCAACCCCAACTAACTCAGCATAGAGCTGGCCTGTGCACCCCATGCAGATCCCTGGTCCGCATTCGAGAGGAAGCGGAGTAACTCTTGTGTACAGATTGGGAGCATGTATGTTTGGCCCAATCTGTCTGAGGGACTCACTATCCCAGAACTTGTACTATGTATAGAAGGCAGCTCACCAAGCTCTCCCACAGACTGCTGTGAGGGAGCAGTCAAGTAACTGCCTGGGTCAAAGAATTGTTGGCTGTTAGATATACAGTGCAGTACCTGGAACCGTGAGAAAACTGTTTCCTAGGGACGAGGGGGCATTCATATCTATGTAAATGGGGAATTCCAAGGGCCATGTGTGCATACCCAAGACAAGATACATGTGCAGAAAGGATCAGGGTGATCCGTATACTTTGGCCTCAAGCTGTTCTCTAAACTAATTGTATGGATAAGCCCTGAAGAAAAGCCCTCACAGATCAATCTGCAAAGACTGGGACAGGTGTTTTCTTTTTTTCCCTCCTTTTTTTTTCTTTCTTTTGTTAGCTCCTGGCATTCAAGAAAAGGTCTGTCATAACACCAGCTGTATACAAGCTTAGGAGAAGATGCCGCAGAGTCTAAATTCCAGTGACAACCCATTAAAATATCCTAATGTCCAGGTTTTCAATAAAAGATTGCAAAACATACAAGGAAACAGAAAGTGATGGCCCAGGCAAAGGAGAAAATTCAATTAAAGCATTTTTAACTATCAATGAGGAGGACCAGACCTGAGATACCAGATTAAGACTTTATATAAAAAAAGTGGTCCTAAATAGGCTCAAAGAGTTAAAGGCAAACATGGACAAAGAACTAAAGGAAATAGGGGAAATTATAGATGAACACAAAAAGAATATCAATAGCGATATGGAAATTTTGGGAAAGAACTAAACAGCATTGAAGACCTTTGTACTAGAAATTAAAAATTCTCTAGAGTGGTTCAATAGCAGAATGGAGCTGAAAGAAGAATGAATCAGTGAACTTGAAGATATGATGATTGAAATCATTCAGTCTGAGGAGAAGAAGAAAGAATGAAGAACAGTGAATAGAACCTGTGGAAACTGTGGTGCGCCATCAAGCATTCCATTATGTGTACTGTAGGAGTCCCAAAAGGAGAAGGAAGGAAGAATGGGACAGAGAGAACATACAAATAAATAATGGCTGAAAACTTCCTAAATTTAATGAAAGACATGAATATACACATCCAAGAAGCTCAGTGAACTCCAAACAGGATAAAACCAAATAGACCCATGCCACAGCATATTATAATCAAACTGTCAAATGCCAAAGACAGGGAGAATTCTGAAAGTTGCAAAGCAAGAAGCAACATATCGCTAAAGGGAGCCTCAATAAGAATAAGAGCTGATTTCTTATTAGAAACCATGGAGGTAAGAAGGTAGTGGGATGACATATTTAAAGTGCTGAAAGCAAAAAAAAACCTGTCAATCGAGAATTCTATATCTGACAAAACTTTCAAAATTGCGGGAGAGATTAAGATCAAGACATTCCTAGATAAACAAAAGTTGAGGGAGTTTGTCACCACTAAACCAGCCCTACAAGAGATTCCAAAGAAAAGAAAGAACACTAGACAATAGATTGAAGCTGTATGAAGAATAAATTTCTCTGTTAAGGATAAATAGACAGGGGTAAATATAAATGCCAGTACTATTGTTTTTTTGGGTTGTACCTCCACTTTTTACATACTACAGAATCTAAAATGCAAATGCATAAAATGTAATGATAAATCAGTGGTTTTAGACTCATAATGTATAAATATTTAATCTGTGACTAGAAATACGTACAGGTAGAGGGACAGAGGGATGTAGGAACATAGTTATGTATTTCATTGAAGTTCAGCTGGTATTCATACAGAGCTTCTGGGAAGGAAGGTAACAGATCATGCAGGGTGCATGAATGGAGCCAGAGGAGGCACAAGACAGGCAAACTTGAGGTGCCAGAGGCAGAGGCAGATCTTGGGAGGGTGCTGCTGTGTGTGAAGGACCAAGATGGAAGGGGTAGAGAAGAGTCAGGGCCTGTCTAGACAGTATGGAGAGAAAGGGCACACTTTATATTTTGTCTATCTAACAGTTTTATCCAGGTGTTGTTCTCTTCTAGGAAATTTACCCCAGATCTATGATTACACAGAGCAAAAGTTCAGGTTACATCAATGTTGGATTAACAGTGATGATGACATCTTTGTATCAAGGATATTAGATTGAAACAGGAGAACTAGGGTCAGAAGAATAAAACATTCTCCCAATTCAAGTTCACAGGAGAAGAGGGAAGCATCATCCCTGAGAAGTCATTCATTGATTTATTCACTAAGAAATTCGTTCAACAAATTTTCTAATCTAGATAATCTTCCTGCAAAACTAAGCTGGAATTCATTTTAAAAACACTTCAACTTAAACTATTAGTTTTCTGGGTCTCTTGATTACCATATTTAAGGTACTGTTCTCTGTGCTATGGAATATGAAAATGGAAGAGATGAGGCAAAGTGGGGTGGGGTGGGGATGATCCAGCAGTGGGGTGTGTGTGAGATAACCCATAAATAACTATAATACAAAGCAGAATAAGGTTAAGTGCCTTAACAGGTAGAAGCTACAATGAAGGTTCAGAGGAGTACAGCTCTGAGGCAGCAAGGGGCAGCCTCCACTCCTGAAAGAGACAACCATCTCATGGGAAGGTTTTCTGACAGCAGAACAGGGGAGGCAGTGGAGGTATTCTTTGTTGTACTGGCACCTGGAGGAATTTCAGCAGGATGAAATTCTTCTGTCAGGATGTTGAAATGATTGCCTTCTCGGCAGAGTATTCTGAGTTCAAAGCTTTTTCCTGCCTCTATAGTTCTGTGGCTTCTTTATCTCTATTCTTGACAGAAACCCTTTTCTCCTGGACCACCTGGGGTTTCTAAGTCTTGTCATATCATATCCACTTAGAAGTGAAGCATAGAGTTCTTTAGGCATGGAGACTTCCAAGGAACCTTACCTTGTGGATTCTCCTATTTCATCTCATCCAGTAGAGCACAGAGAGGGAAAGTGTCCAACAGGAAACACTCCATTATGTAAAATTTGAGGTCATGAGATGAAGACTTAAAAAGCATCTATTAAAGTGATGAATTATTTTGAATGAACAAATCCATCCAGAATATATATGACTTACAACTATGGATTTTCATGTAGCAGCTTCTTTAGAAGGGAAGTGCTCTTTTCCAGGGCTTTTATGTTATTCCCCTTATCATTCTTTCTTTCCCTCACTAAATTTCATGGTTTCCTTGCCTAGTTCACTCATTTGCTGCACAAAGCTAAAACTCTCCATGCTTTTCCAAAACTCTTACAGAAATTGTTCCATTACAAAGAGCAAGAAGATGACACAAAGAACTAGCTGGATTACTTTGGATGTGACAGGAACTGTATTTGCCTTTGGTGCTGCTTTCTGCCTTCCTCTGTGAGCCTTCTCTCACTCTGATGGCTCCAGCGACATATTGCCATGAACAGAAACAATTCCATCATGCAATATTCTGCTTGGAGACAAATGGATACCTGATTGCTCTAGAACTAAATTAGACCTAATGAAATGCTGCTTTTCTGGACTTCTCAATCACTTCTTCACCCATTTTCTCCCCATTTGCAGGCTTAGGCTATGCATCATTTAATTTGGAGATTATGGTTATTACTCTTTCTGCATTTGCAAATACAGAAAAAAGGACACATTTGCCTTTCCTTCTTCCAAACTCATTGGGACTTAAACATGTTCTCTCACTTTTTAAAATTTCATTTTCCCATGTCTGTGTGATGTTTGTGAGTCCTTTATCCTTCCAGCTATGCATCTAATTTTGATTCATTCTTTCTAATTCTAATAAGAGTCGAATAATACATTGGGCAGATTTTCAGAAGAAGGGTCCTGGGTTATTTGTCCTAAGTATCTGTTAATTTGAGTTGGGTTTTGGATCTAGGGATAAAGAGTAATAGAGGTCAAGCTTTGAAAGAGATTTCAGTGGAAAACACTTTCCCTAATATTTAGGAAGGATCTTATTATAATGGATTAATCTGATGGTGTCAGAGAACAAGGAGAAGGATTTTTGGAAAATCAGAGAGGCTACTAGCGAGAAAATAAGCAAAAATCCAAATATACACTCTAATGCCATATAAAACAAGTCACTGTTTTGTATTTGGAATTTGATCAGTGGTTTCACACCCCTAGTCTAGGTTGTCTATTTGCATTTCTCTTTCAGGTAGACCAGTTGGCTTCTAGGTAGGAATTGCATTAATCAGTGAAGTTGTATCAAAACATATGAATGTGTGACTTTCTTATGAACTCAGTCTTCAAGGATTGAAAATCACTCCTATCTCTTCCACAAAGCACTTTATTATTTCTCAAACAAGTAATTTGAGAACTGCTGGATGTTTTTCTATCATTGTCTATTTTGTTTGTTATACAGAATGGGTAATAGACTTTTAGGAAGCCAGAGGTTACAGAAGCTTGAGATCAAAGTGCCAAGATATAGGCCCATAGTCATTTTGTGGTTTCCTTTCATAACACCTTAGGAATTGTGGGCCTCCCCGGGAAAGAGACTCCAGTGTACCTGGCATGCCCCAATGTGTGCAGGAAAACAAAGAGAAACAATGATCCCCACTCCAGATGGAGACCAACAAGTCACACAACTTAACTTGCCTTCAACCAAGAGCCTAAAGTGAACTTAGTTGTGAGTTTTCCTTGCCACAGAGGATCTAAAAACAGTTGCTGTAGTAGTGTGTGCTCAACAATGACACTATAGAGGGAAATGAGAAAAAAAAGAAGAAAAGAAGATGGGAGATTGATGAGAAAGAAATTTGAACAGTTGAGAAGTAAAAAAAGCTTGAGTAATGTACTGAATAATTATCTTCCAAATGCATAAGGGTCTCTCCCTTCCTGGTTTTCCCTTAGCACTGGCCGCCTGTACCTTTCTGGCTAAACTCTAAGTACACAAGGGCAGGAACCTTGTTAGTTCACTACAGCACCACATCCCCAGCACCTGGTAGTGCCTGACACATGACAGATGCTCAGTAAGTATCTTTGCAGTTGTTGATCACATTTAGCAATCTATTTTGCAGATCAATAATGGCTTAATCAGTGTTAGGTTGGTTTCACCAATTAGATAATTGCAGGCCATGCCACATTTGTTGGACATTTTTCCAGAGTGGGCAGTGCTGAGCTTACTGTTGGCACTGACTCTCTGAGTTGAACAGAATTAATGACAAACACTAAAAATATTTGCTTTAAGATTTTTAAGATAAAAAGATAAGGTTCTCTTCATCTACGGGAGGGAAAAAGCTTCCAAGCTATATAACAGTTGTTAAAGAAGGGGATTCTTGGAGCCGGAATCTTCCAGAGCAATTTGGCCCTCAAAAACATCTAAACAGCAAAGCAATTTAAGGACATGGGCCCTAAAAAGAAAACAGCACCTGTCTTGCTGAGCAGTCTAGTGTGGAAACTGCTGGGTTGGCAACACATTGCACCCTGTGAAAATCTGTGACTTCAATGTGAAAAAAAAAAAGAGGTTTTCATTAAATTGGGTGTTTCTGAGTCTCCTGAAGGGAGCTGTGGTTTGGGGTTGAGAAGCTGGGAGCTTTGTTAGCATGAAGGGAGCCTTCTCAGAAACCCTCGAACCCCACAGCTCTTGGTGAGATACATCATCCACGTGCGGCCACATCTTCCGTCTGTTGCCATCAGCATTCATTTGCAGCCCAGTAGGGCTAAACCTGGAGTGGTGTTCTTGGGATTGCCAAAGTTGTGCTTTTCCAAATGATTTTAATGGGTTGTAGGTTTTCAGGCATGGGAGAGTTCCCTGTGGGGACTCAGCACTTCTTAGTTTTTGTTTTTAATTTGGAAAGATGATCTTGAAGAGGTATGGTAAGATTAGGGGACATTACAGGGGACATTACTTTAGGCCTCAACCAGTGGATTCAGGTATTTAATTCAATTTAGGCCTTGTTAATGGAGCACCTTCTACATAACAAGCACTGTTGCAGGAATGACGTCAATTCTGGCCTCGAGAGTTCCCAAGTGAACAACATATCTAGTGCTGATAAAAGAGAGATTTGGAAAATTATTGAAGGTACAAATAAAGAGGAGCCTGGGGGTAGGGAAAGAGAAATTCTTGCTAATGGATTGGGAATAAGCCTTACTAAAGAAGGAATATTTGAGCTTGGCCTCAGAAGTTACCTTGCCTTTCCATAGCTAGGGTAGAGGGGATAGAAGAAAAAGCAAAGAATAAAGGCATGCTAGAGGCAGTATGCTGTAAAGGTTAGGAATATGAGTGCTAGGGTTTGCTGCCCCTGGCTCCGACATACTTGGAAACCATGTGCTTACACTTAGGCACTTTCTGTATTCTCTGTTCCCCAGTGGCCTCTTTTGTAAAGTGAAGATAATGATAGCACCTACCTCCCAGGGTTGTTGTGAGGATTAACTAAGTTAATACATGCAAATGCTTAGAATAGTGCCATGCACATAACAAGAGCTCCAAGAGGGCTAGCTACTTTTAATCTCTAATATAAAGGCTGCTCTATGTTTTGGGGCTTGTCTTGCCCTACTCGCCACTGCACATTACCCAAGCCACTGGTTGGATGTCTCGTGTATCGGCAAACATGCCCCATACTTTGCTGGCATGTGCTTTTCTATTAAGTTGGTTTCTCTGCCTAGAATTTCACCATCTATCATTCAATGCCTAAACACCAGCCTTTGAATTCCAGACACGTAAGTACCCTCATTGCATTTCACAGACATTGTGGCTCCCTTACTGAAACTTGCCATTAGCCAAGGCTGCTGCAGACCCTCAAGTCTGGCAATCAGGGGAATGACAGGGTTTTCCCTTCCTTCTTTCTGGATGGGGAGTGTATGCACTGGGGGAAGGTCAGATCAGTCTTTCTGCTATTCCTATATTTCTCTGGAAGAGGCAACACAGCAACTCAGACGAAACAAAATTAATGCTGAAATCAGCTGGACACTTGCATGTGCCAATGTTTGACTTAAATGAGTCTGAAGGCTGTTGCCATTTTTGTAAATAATCCAGAACTCAGAGCTCTTCATGAAGCTCCCAAGAGCATCTAGGCCAGGCTATTTAGGAATGAAAAGTGGCTTATTTTTGAAAATTGTTTCATAGATTGAGCCAGAGGAATGATCCAATGTGAATGGAAGATTCCCCATTAGACAGTAAACTGACTCAGAGGCCAGTATAGGTATAAAGTCAGGCTGTCAGATAGAACCCCAAATAATTGATTGGGAATGCAAAGATGAATGGAAAGAAGTCTTTCTTATTTGCTGTTTCTTATTGGCCTGGGAAACAAATTGGTGATCTCGAATTCATGTTTCCACGGCACACGGTGTCAGAGTCCACCACTAGTGCAGTGACTGGCAGACAGCCTCAGGGCTGACTATGCAAGGACGAGAACTGCTTTCCTGCCGCAGCTCTCTCAAGCCTGGAGAATCTTGGCAGGGACTGTGGGGGAAGGGAAGGGGAGGAAGGGAGGACATGGCCTCAGCCACCCACTGTGCCATTCCTGGGTTTTGATTAAAGAGGAAAATATTGGCTCTGACATTCCCGATTTGCAAGATCCAAATGTGTTTTGACTTTTTAGAAGAACCAAAGGCTCAGGTTTCACGGGAATTATCCTGCTCAGAACTTCTGACTCAAAACCTAAAGCCGCCTGGCTTCTTAGTAGTTGAATGCACAGCAAGTGCACTTAGAAAAGTGACATTGCTATGGCTGTGAGTTGCACAACAGCATGATGTCAGCCTTCTGACGGGAGCTGGGCTGTTGAGCAATGCCACTTGGAAGAGAGAGGTCACACACAGAAGCCTGTCCAACGGTTCTAAGAATTTTATATCTTTAAAAATATTCAATATATTTCTTTATGTGTTAGGACCCAGGCTTTCCAAATCCCTGGTTAGTATTTTTCCAGAAATCTCCCCTGAATCTCGGGTCAGGCAGTGAATTTCCAGTTGACAAGCTAAGTTCATTTTAAAATGTCCAACCGTGAATCCAGATCAGGACATTAAAGTGGGGGAAGAGTTTCCCAAGAGAGAAACTGTATCTGCTCACTGTATCTGCCTTCTCTTGCCATCCACCTCTGCTTGCAGCACCCTCTTAATGCTGCATTTGGGGTCGCTGAAATCAAGGCTTCCTATGAGGTGAGGTGAGTAGACCCAGATAAGATTTCCCATCCCCTTGCAGGAGGAAACACACATTCCATTGCATTTCATGTGCTTGGTAGAGGACTGAGGCACCCTGCTGCTCCATCCACCACCCCTCGTCCCAGGATGAACCTAGTAGAGGCTCTGATGGGAAGCTGCCATTTCTCTCCCTGGCCCTGGTAGAAATGAGTCATGAATAAGAGCAGAGGACAAGGAGTTGGCTAACCAGACCTAAAGCGTTGGGATCCCTCTGGATAATGATCCCTACAGAATGAAATGAAGACAATTCCACATCTGACAAGTGCTCAGCAGCACCATCCAATGAGATATGGCCTTTTCTCTACTGATCTTATCCTTTATCTGTTGGCCATTACGTTCACTGCAAAGACACATTTACTAAGGGTCTGCATGCACATAGCAATTTGGTAAGGAATCTCCTTTGTGAATAGGAAAACTTTTGTAACAGGACATGGAGGCCATCTTGGGAGCATTTGAGGAGAAAGTTTAGCCTCCCTTTGAATTCCTAACATTGATAGTCAATTTTTCTATTTAAAGAAAGGTGTGTGTGTTGTGTAATCCAGAAGGTAATGGGAGATCCCGAGGAAATGATGAGGTATGAACAAAGTATTCGAAGATGAAACTGAACTCTGAACTCAAACGAGAAGAGTACTCATTTCGGGAAAATCAGAGAAAATACTTGAGGGAGGAAAAGGTATCAGATCTAATGGTTGGCATGTAATAATATTTTGTCAGGAGTTTTTCTCTCATTTCTGTTCAACTACTGACTTTCAGCTAGCATTAATCTTCTAATCAAAAGGGAACAAATCTATTTATAATTGACATAAATGATAGTCCTATTTATAGTTCTCTTTGGCGTTCCCTGTTTCTCTGTGGGAGATTTTCCCTGAAACAAAAGCCTAATTTTTGAAGCCACTGTGTTCTGGGGGCAGGCGTGATTATTTTCGTTGCCCGAGAGATGTATTTAATTAACCTCTTACTCATGAGATGGTGGAATGTGCGAAGGACTGACCAAAAATATAGATCCTCCTACTTTTGCCCTTGTAATTCCAGTCCACAGCAATCATACATGACCCAAAAAGGAGTGGAAGTCCCCAGGCTCTGGAGGTAGAAGCATGATCGCCATCTTGGCTAACCCACTTGCAACTTCTGAAAGTCCTTTGGCCTAGCCTTCCTTCAATTCTAACAATGTTTCACTTGAATTCTCTCCAGAAACCCATAGCTGGCCTGGATTCCCTGGGAATTTTGTTATGATTCCACAGGGATCGTCTCACCTGACACTCACAAAAAAACCTCTTTAGTTAGGCAGTACAGTTTACTGTACTCGTTTTAGAAAAGTCCAAAGGCAACCAGCTTATAACCAGCAAAGCCAAGACTCCTCAGCATGTTCAAGTCTCCTCACCTCATGTTTAGACTCCCTTCTGATACCCAGTGTTATCTCTTTGGAGGCACAATAAATATTATTCAAATATACCTAAACCTTCACAGTTGGATTTCTTTCTAACTCAGAAAAATCTGTTTTGAGGAATTCTTGTGTGAGAAGCAAAGAAATCAACAGTGTCCATGTTCTCTGGGTCAGATCCTAAGTGGAGTGAGATACAGAGTCAGGTGGTAAGGGACCCCATGACTCCAGGTAGAATTTGGATACTTCATTGAACTTGAATCCAAAGTATTGGCCTGGCAACTTCACAAAAGGAAGGATTTTTTCATAAGCTTCCCATCAACTTAAAGTCAAAGTAGCTTATTTGCAGGGTAATTCTGCCTTTTCTCAGGCAACAGAGTACAGCCATACCTTTACCTAGCCCAGGCAGACAGAGGACGCATGAAGGTGACAAATACCACCCTCCTTTTGTTTTCATTGCTGTTCTTTTCTCCTCTCTTATCCCCACATTTTAAACAATTGAGGTGAAATTCATATAACATAAAATTAACCAAAGTACTTCATATATTCACGATGTTGTACAACTGTCACCTCTATCTAGTTCCAAAACATTTTCGTCACCCCCAGAGGAGACCCCATACCCATGATGCAGTCACTCCCACTTCTCGCCTTCTCCAACTTACTTTTAAACACCAATGAAAAGACTTCACAAGACTTTGTGAAGGGAAAGGAGAATGAAAATTCTTGCTATTCATTTGGAAATTCAGTAAACATGTTTTGAGATCTGCCATTCTCAGAAGGAATAGAAAAAAAAAAGATTGCCATTTTGATCATTATTATTTACACTTACTTTAATACCATGGGTTTACTTTGTTCCTTATTCCTACTTATGGTAAGGGTTTCTGCCTTAACCTTAAGGCAGGCTTTTATATTACACTTCATATGCGTCTTATAATTAGTTGTCTCCTCTGGCTCTCTTGTTCTAGCTTTCCCTTGGTTCCTAGTACTATGCTGGGTACACAGTGGTCCATAAAACATTGTCTAATTTAATTACATTGTAAAAGAGTGATTTTCTTCTGTCTGGTCTACATTTTACAGCTGGTTGCTCTGATCAAAATCCATTGGGTTGGATCCATTTCTGGAGCCACTGAGATTTGACTCTGTAACCTTGCAACTTGTTGACAATCCTTCTGCCAGGGCAAACAGGACTGCAAACTCCTTTGTGGGCACCCAGTAATTTTAGAAATAGACCTTTGAATGGTCTGCACAAAGCTCTTTCTCTTTCATTTTTTCTGGGGTATCTGTGTTCTACCTGGCATCGCCTCAATTCACTGTTTTAGCTGGGCCCCCAGGAATAGATTGACTCCTGTAATTCTAATACAAGTTGAGCATACTAAAGGATGTGTTGATGCTCTTTGTGAGGCATGCAATAGTGTTTTAATCTTGAGATCACAGCCAGGTTCCAACAAAAAGGATCATGTTCTGTTTACCTAAATTCCCTTAGTAGTTTCCTTTAGATACAGCATTTCTCACTCCCTACTTGAAAAGGCTTGAAAGCCCATGGGGGCCTTCCAGCCCAGCAGTGTCTGCATTTCAAGTGAGTTACTGCCTTCTTATGGACACACACAACTACTCTAGGCTGGTAAGGACAAGGAAAATGGATAACTTCATTAACTCTGTGCAGACATTGATTCTACTGTGTACAAGGGATTGTGTGGGATCTTACAGAGATGAGGTGAACATAGTCCTCACTATGAGGAGCTTACAGCCAACCAGATGGTATAAGGCAAGGACTCTCACCAACACAACAACAAAGCCAGACAACACAGAACAGATTGTAAGTGCTCTAAGAGTAATATTGCTGTTCAGAGGAAAGGGAGTGGCCATCTGGTAGTAGATTTTACAGAGGTGACATTTGAGAAAATATAATAGGAGGAAAGTCCAAGAAAAGCACATATGGTGTAGCAAGTTATCTAGGTTGGATGTTGGAATATATATAGGGAAATCGTAAACTCAAAATGCCTATTAGAACCAGGCAAGTAATGTAAAAGAGTGAAGTAGCCAGAGTAAGGCAACAGAGAAAGGTGGGGACTTTGGTAAAGTGGAAAGCAGGTGCCAAACTGCTAATTTAAAGGGAAAAGTCAATTATTAAATATTGGCAGATAATCCAAATTTTTATAAAAGCATGGAATTCACAAAAAAGAAAAAAAAGTCTGAGCACTGTATACAACTTACAGACTGCCAGTTTGTGAGCTCTGCTATGGGCAAATATTAAGGAATACATCTGGAACATCAGATAGGGGCCTTTTGTAAAATGCCTTACTGTCAAAATGGGGAGTTTAGCCATTGATGGTCACTGGAAGTTGTTTAGAAAAAGAATAAAGTGATTAGAACTGTGCTTTAGAAAGATTAATCTCATGGGTGGGATGGCTGGTGTCAAGCAAGATTGGACACAGAGTGATCATTGAGGAGGCTGTCGCAATAGTTTTGGTGAGTGAGGAGGAGGACCTAAATAGTGATGGAAATGGAAGGAGGGACACATGTGTAATCTTCCAGTGAATTGTTAACAGCTGTTCTGGATCTTGGTGCAAAACAAACTACAATGCTACAACTTGCTTTGTCTGAAGAGTTGGGGGTGAGAGTCTCCACTGTCCTAAACACTCTGGGTGATTGCATAACCCACCCATTGCACTGGCTGGGAAACAGGCCTTTCCTGCTTTATAAGGGTGCTGGCCAAAAACTCCACTTGCTCTTGGAGAAATATCCCTTTGATGATCTCCAAATTACTAAATGTTCAATTTTTCAGATTTAAGTTCTTCCTTTACCAAAACGACTTGTCATTTAAATTCTAGCTGAATTGTACCCTTGCTATGTTTGAGGGGAGCTATGTAGTTTCTTCAAGATAAGGTTTGTGTTATATTCACATTGATCAGCAGTGACTAGACTTGTGCCTGTGTGATAGTACAAACTCGATAAATGCATGTTGAATTGAATAAAAGGGAAAGGTGTGTGGTTAAAACTCAAAGAGCTCTTTCATATCTAGAGCAGAGGGGGCATACATCACTGTCTGCTGAGATAAGAAAGTTGTATAAATGAATAAAGCCAGCCTGGAAGGACCTGTGGTGAGCTGGGGTGGGGTGGGGGGCACACACCCACCTAAAGGGCTTTAGTCCATAGCTGCCACCAGGAATGTAGTCATAACATTGCTAGATAGCCCAGTGTTTCAAGAGAAGCTGTTAATCTTTGTTTTTATTTAAAATTCTTTTTATTTAAAATTTCTTGATTTTTATAATTCCAAATTTAAATATATATATATATTACAGACAAAATAAAGCATGTTTGTGGGCTGGGTCCAGCCAGGGTGGGAGTGGGGGTGGCATCGCTTTGTGACATCTGCTCTAAAGCATTGACTCCATGAGGGTGGAGGCTATGCTTTACTCGTTTCATCCTATCATTTGTATCTGGGTAAACAGAAGGCACTCAATAAATAGTTGTGGACTATTATAATATAGGGGAGAAATATTTCCATATGACTCAAGCTTGGTTGGGGCTATGACTGACATTTTGTACACCAGAGTGAAACCTCTTTGAAGGCATGGCTTCATCCTCCCCTTGCAGAATGCTTAGCACAGAGCAGATGTCCAACTGATGATTCTACAATTAAATGGATTAGTATAATTTTACTTCCATACATTTTACTAAAGCATCAAGCAAAAATAATAAAAGAAGAATGTGAACAAAGAAGCAAATAAGTCCCAAATCCAGTTGGATTTTTTACAAAGGATTTTAGAGATTTCTAAGAAACAACAGTAATGTTAGCTCTAAAAAAGATCTCAGAGATGCTCTTGTCACCATTCTTTCAAGGGGTAGAGCGCCAAGGAGCCATGAATATTGTTCTATTAAAATACTGTTAGAATAAGTCTAAACAAATTAAATGTGTAATTGTGGGCTAAATACCATCTTATCCTAGATTTGAGTGTAGTCAAGTGGTGGCAGGTGCTTAAAGTTCAAAGATAAAGTATGTGAAAAGAATGTGCAAACTGTATTTAAGAGTTTGTCCACCCTAGAAAACTTTGGAAAAAGATCACAATTATCTTATTTCAGAGGCAGAGTGATTTGATTCATCCTGTGGAATATCGTAGTTCCAATGGCAAGAAGTTTTGAGACCCACGGGACTAGTCACCAAATTTATTGAGTTTTTTGTGGTAGAATTCCAAGTAGGGAGAACTAGCTCCCCAATTCAAATCCTTCTTTTTTTTAGCATCATTTCAAGGAACCAAAGTTTCAAACTGGCCCCCTCTATCTCATTTACTTGCTTTGTTGTGGTATAACGTCCTTCTGGGGAAGTTATATCCTTTAAATACCTCATCATACCTGCATCAATGGGCTCACGCTCGGGGAGCTTGTTGAGTTCCAGAATGGGGTCCAGTGAAGGCTTTCAACTGGGAAGCCAGCCATGTCTCTTAGAAAAATCACTTTTAAGGTTTACCATCCACTTCTGACAGGTGACAAATGCACACTTAAATCCCCCCTAATGGTACTAATCAGCTCAGATTCATAAGAAATAATATTGGAATCTGGCGAAGCATGACAAAGGAAGCAATTTGATATGAGTTAAAACACACATTTGTCCACTCAATGCAATTAGAAATATATTTTTTTAAGTGCTCATGTTTGGCTGTTCTTGAAAAATGTAACTATTGAAAAGAAACTGGCAAGGTCTTAAGAACTGGAACCCAGTTCCTGGCCCCAGTGATGGGTTTGGAAATTGCAGCCACAGCAATTAGGAGTTCCAATTTCCAGTTCACAGAAGGTCAGGCCATGGGGTTATCCTTGGAGCAGTTCTATACTTCCGGTGAGTAAAGCTCCACTAACATGAGGGAACCAGGACTTGATACAGTTGATTCAGCACGTACCTTGTTAATAACCACCAGTGGCTTTGGCCCCAAACACATTTTCAAATCTACAGTGAAAATTGAGCTCTGGCTATTTTGTGTTCCCTCTTTTAACAGAGGGATGTCACTAGACAACATGTACCTATTAGTTCCTGCTATTCCCTGAACCAGGGCTCCTCAAACCCTAATGTGCTTACAAATCCCCTGAGCATCTAGGTAAAATGCAGATTGTGATCTAATTGGTCTGGGGTAGGGCCCTGATTCTGCATTCTACAAGTTCCCAGCTGCTTTGAGTAGCAAGGCTCTAGATGGGTCTTCACACACTAAGCTGTACTTTGGCTAGGCAACATTGACGTGTGCCCCTTAGAACACTTGTTTATCAAATCAAATTTGCCCATTATGAACAAGAAGCTTTTCTTGCCACAAAAAACACTTTCCGTGGCCACCAAACAAGCCTGGTTTCTTCTAAGAGATACACTTATTTGTTCTTTATTATTACTGTTGTTTTTCATTGGAGGGGAGGGCATTGAAATCATTTGTACAGACCAGTCACCCCTGAATGACTTTAAGACACTGAGTGGCCAGTGCCTCACTTCAGAGAACCAGCTAGAGCAAGGCATTCTGTGTCTTTAGCGTTCACATTGTGTGCTTTTGTGCAGTGTTACTTTACCCTTGTTTAGCTACTGTAATTGCATGCAAAGTAATAATAATCTACAGAAATGCCAGCCAGATTTATGGCACTAATACTTTTCATAAGACTTATGATTCATATGACTCAGGGCCTACAGGTTGTTTATCTTAAGGTAAGCCTGAAATGATGCCTATTGTATGAGGGCATCATTGATCTTCTCAGAATCTATCCCCAAATATCTGTTCCATAGTGGGAGGCAAGAATAAGCAGAAAAGGACTCTAAGGAGAGCCAAAACCATCTCTACACCAAATTGAGAGAGTGGAATTATAAGGTGAATGAAATTAGCTGGCAGTTGCATCTATGCCGAAAACATAGTCATCCATTTAATAGGGAACATTTGCCGTGCTTGACAAACTCACAGTGAAATGGTTGGATCCATAGGAAGGAACATGCTGAAAATGGTTTCAATATGATCCTGTTTTTTCACTCAGTAGCCATTGATTGAGGGTATCCAGCCAAAAACAATGAGAAAATGAGCCAACAATAGTCTTACCCTTTGACCATATTAGATATAGTTGCAGCTGAAATTTGTTATATGTTTCAGGGATAACAAAGCATCCATACAGGACAAATATTTGGCAGTGTTGCAGCTGATGAAACCAGGAAAAATGAGGCAAATTATCAATCGTTTGCTCCCAAATTACCCAAAAAAGAAATTAGATCCATTTTCAGTAGCTTTGCTTTCAAATTTCTTCATTCCATGAGTCACCACTACTTTCTGCCAAACTAAATATGTCTATGAACGGCTGGAAACTTTAATGGAAAGAAACATAAAACTCAAAATACGTAGGAAAATTTAAGCTTCTTCATGGAAGACCTTCATGGAAGACAGGCAAGTTAGGAATGTGGGGAAACAAAGACAATGCATTAACAATACCTTTGTTTGGGGTAGCTTCTGAATTAACAAGCAATTCAAAATTTATAAACTAGCCAACCAGCTGACATGACTTCAAATTAAAATTAGCTGTGAAATAGAATTAGCTTTTGACATAGTATATATACATATAGCAGCCTCCAAGCCATCAAACTACTAGGGTCTATGAAGATGCATAGTCATAGATTCAGGTTGATCAGATTTGAGATAGGGACTTGATGTTATCCAATGGGTGGCAGAAATTGGAAAAAGGTTTTGCACGTGGTTAAAGATTTGAATTTTCAAAGACTATTCTGATGCATTACACAAGAAGAATATGACATAGACGTTCACTCTGAGTATATGAATTTTAGTTACTAGCACTACTTTCATGTGAGTTTATCAGGATTAAGTTCACAGTGTCTAGCTGTACAAAGATCCCTGGACTGAGAGTGAAGACTGCATTCTAGCCCCAGCTTTCCCACCAGCATTCTTCGTGATCTCATGCAGATCATATTCTTCTCTGGACTCCAATTCCCTCATCTGGGAAGTGGCAGCACTGAATGAGATTGCTCTACAGTTATTTCTAGCTCTTCAATTCTTCAATTCTGCTTTGGAAGATAGAAGCTATTGATAGTCTCCTCTAAGGGCTGGTGTTCCAGTTGCTATACCTATGTTAGGGCTTATCTGCTGGGGATGCTTGTTACGTGCTTTCTCTTGACTGCCACAGCTCTTTTTAGTGTAAATACTTCAGATGGAATAAGAGAGAGCAGTTGAATGAAAGTTCTGTCCTCAAAATCACATCCATTGGTGGAACCTATTTATGATGGCTCTTTAGGTAGCACTTGAAAACTCCCTGTTGACTAGAATTAGGTCACTGCTGAGCTAGGAGAAGTTTTGAGTGGTGACAGCAGTGAAGTGGTTGAACCGTGTACCCCAGAGAAACATATTTTTAAACTTAATCCGTTCCTGTGGGTGTGAACCCATTGTAAACAGGACCTTTTGAAAATGCTATTTTTAGTTAAGGTGGGGCCAACTGAATAGGGTTGGACTTCAATCCAGATTACTGGAGTCCTTTATAATAAGCAGAATACAATTCAGACATAGAGAAAGCCACGGGAAGAAGACAGAAGGCAACAGAACCAGGAGGAGAAGAAGACATCATCATGTCCATTGCCATGGACCAAAGATCATCCACAGCTAGCCCCAGAACATCACAGTCTTTGGAAAGAAAGCAATGCCTTGCTGATGCTTCAATTTTGGACTTCTCTTAGCTTCAAAACCATGAGCCAATAAATTCCCACTGTTTAAGCCTATCCATTTTGTGGTATTTGTTTTAGTAGCTTGAAAACTAAGACAGGGTCAAGTCAAGATCCTTAACTAAAGATCAAGTCAAGGAGTTTTATTAAGTATCCAACACTCGATGCTATGGGAGGACAGAAAAAAAATTTTTTTAATGTAGCCTCTATTTTTAAGGAACTGGTAACATCTGGAATGACAACCTCTGAAATAGCTCAAAATAAAATAGAGAGGATGAAAATTCATGGGAACAGTAACCATTACTGGATTGTGTTTTCAAAAGTGATTTTGCTATGTCAAATATTGTGTCTCTATGAGCTGTTGGGTGTGGGGCCTCTGGAATAGAACCACATGGTTACTGGTCCACACGGTGATAAAACTCACAATTTTGATTTTATCAAAGCCAGGCTCAAACAAGAAAAATTCAATTCCCCTAAGTCAACCTTGTGATAAGGAGGCAACCTGAAAGAGCAAATATACTTTTCTGATGAATGAGTACATTTTCCCTGCTGAACACTGCATTTTGAGGCAAGCAAAGTCACCAGTAGCTGACGTGGGAGAATGGAAATCTTTTGCCTCTGTGTGATACCTCAGGAACTACCTAACCATCTCATGGGGGTCAGACTCCTTAAGCAAGCTCACTGTGGTAAAGTGATAGGCCCCATCTCTTTTCTGCTTCCTTCAATGGGAGAAAATAAATAGTAATACTGAGCCAGCACTCTGAAGATCCGCTAATTAACACTTGGGAAATCTTCTAAATGCAAAGTGATATGCAAATATGAAATACTTTCCTTTTTAATTAGTAAGGTTGAAGGATATGCTGCAAAATTAACTTTTCTAGATTATAATTATTGCAGAAGGTTGCACTGAAGTCAAAACTTTGAACAAATTTGTGGTTCATGATTAGGGAACAAGGCAAAGTATCCAATTCAACCCATTAATAGTGGCTTACATTTAGACAGCACTTTCAGTTTCCAAAACCTTTCCATAGTTAAGCCTCAAAAAAGTGCTAAGACAATACTTTAATTCCCATCTTACTGATGAGGACTACAAGGCCGAGAAATGTTAAGTGACTTCTCTAAGGTCACAGAGCTGTTAAGCAGGGGAGCTGGGGCCCAAACATGGAACTTGTGACTTCTAAAGTATTATTTCCTTAGTTTTCTCTTTCTGCTTTCTGGTGGGCTGTTTCTGGGCAGTGGAATGACTGTGATGGTACTCTGCTGGAAAAGACACAAGAAGGAGACAAACCAAGGCCACTACCTCTGAACAAGGCCTTTTCATTTGTGAGGAATTGAGAGCTTATTTATTATATGACCCAGAGGGGGAATGGCCACAAATTTTGAGGTCAAAGATAATCAGCTCCTTTTTCATTTGCTCCAGGAGGTCACAACCAAATTTCTAAGCACACAGTTTTGTTCTGAACCATTTCTACCTGCCCTTACTGCTCTTACTTAAATAAAGGTATTCCATAGCTATACAGTGACAGGGTGGTATGGCAAATACCTTTTAAATGTCCTATGGGAAGAGCTTTTATTTTCAGAGAAAAGCTTTCAAAACCACAATGATGCTTCTAATTGATTACTCCAGGTGATGGACCATAGGCTCCTGATCACCCAGGGACTGATAATTAGTTGGTGGGTTGCTGTATTAGTCAGCCAAAGGGGTGCTGATGCAAAGTACCAGAAATCTGTTGGCTTTTAGAAAGGGTATTTATTTGGGGTAGAAGCTTACAGTCACAAGGCTGTAAAGGGTACAACTCAAGGCTGCTTTCTCACCAAAGTCTGTTGCCACGTGTTGAAGCAAGATGGTGGGTGATCTCTTCCTGGTCTCTCCTTCCTTCTTCCTCTTAAGGCTCCATGGTCCCAGCTTCTTCTGATCTTAGCTGTAGGCTGGCATAGGGGTTGTCTCTGTCCCCAGGACTTTAGCTGTTTGAGCCTTCTCCTTTCTGTCACATGGCAGGACTGAAATGACCAAGGTCTCTCTTCTTCTGTGTCTATGGAGCTCTCTCTCTTCTTGTGTGTCTTCTTGAGTGAGCGTCCATTTATATCAGCCCACCAAAAAGGTAGGCACTCAAACTTCAGTCATGCCCCACTGACATGGTCAAATCAAAGCCCTAATCTTAAAAGGTAATTTAATCAAGACATGACAGCTAAAGTAATGCATTCAAAGGATATCACAGCCAGAGGAACAGACCAGTTTACAAACATACTCTCTCTTTTGGGGATTCATAATCTCAAAGTGTCACAGTTGCTTTCCCTCAAGATGTCGCTTCCCTTCTGGTGAGTTCTCTAGTTGCTTCCCTTCTGGTGGTTTTTCTAGTCCTGTAGTTCTCAACTGTGGATGATTTTGCCTCCCCCCATGCCCAGGGGACATTGGCAATGTCTGGAGACATTTTTTTATTGTCATGACTGGGAGGGAGTACTACTGTCATCTTGTAGGTAGAAGCCAGGTATGCTGCTTAATATGCAACAATGCACAAAACAAATTCTCTACATCTCTGGAATGAAAAAATTACCTGAAAAAAAAATTTTTGGTACAGCACAAAGTATCAATAATTCCAAGATTAAGAAACCCTGTTGCCAATGGCACTGTTGAGCGAAGGTGGGTGGAGAGCATGCAAATGAAGTAGGATTTAAGAAATGTGTAACTTGGTCCTATAAAAGGGGTGGGAGTGAGAGCAGGGATAAGGAGAAGAGAGGAGGCCAAAAATCTGCATTATCCACAAATCAGCTAATTCCAGATGTCTAACTCCTTGTGCTCCTTTCCCCAGATGGTCAGGAGTTGGCTGCTATGGGTTAGCTCGGCACAGACTTTCTTAATCTCTTACCTCTGATGAAAGACCCATTTCATCAGGGTAAATGACACAGAGGTAGTCCCTTCTTCCCAGCAATATTCACAGAATTGACTCTATGATTGACATATTTTCAAAGTTTTAAAAGACCCCTCAAACAGCCTTCCTAATACTCCATAAAGACCACAGATGAAAGAAGAAAGTCAGAAGACATTCATAGCGCATTTGCTTGGAAGTCTGCAAAAAAATCAGGTGTAAATTTCTTTTAGCCTGGAGCCGTCAAAGAAATCTCCAGAAAAAAAGTTGGTCCAACAACTCGCCAGACTGTTTCAGATTTTCCAGGAGCACGGCTTTGCTAAGTCATTCCAAAGCAGTTCTACCCAAGTTGACATTGGAGAAAATGACCAAAGAGTCAGAATAATATAACATACAACAATAATCTCAATGATGACCTTACATGGACTTGGAATGCCCAAAGCCATTCTGAAAGCTATGGGCACCACATAGGAGACAAGCAGGAATCAGTTTAGTTTATGCAAATTCCTGCAGCAAAGAAAATAAAATAATTAACTTAATGATTGAGCTTATTGAAGTGAAAGAACTGATTGAATTTATTGAACTAAAAGAACCACCAAGATCTATATACATTTGGGTGAGCTTGATTCGAGATCTCTCTTGGTCATTTTAATTTATTAGGTAACTTTGACATAGGCCAAATTAATTGCTGCTAAGTGGAGGAACACTGTATTGGAATCAGAAAACAGAATCAACAGTATCTCCTACCTCTGCCACTAATTAGCTGTGTGTGACCTTGGATAAGTTACTTCTCTTTGGGTTTCAGTCTTCCCATCTTTAACATTGGTGTTTGATGAGATTCTTTTTCAAGGCCTTGCAAGCTTGTAGTACTGTACAATTTTATTTCCTTTGAACAGTTTAGTTTTAAGAGGGGGATAGTATATAAGCGTAATGTATACTTAATCAATAAGCAGGTTCTTGGGTGTCTTCCCAGGGGAGGCAGCATGCTTTTTTTTT
>JAQZBX010008896.1:0-47173 GCA_029593785.1 Cabassous unicinctus | reverse complement strand
GGGGGTGATAGAGAAGTTTCAAAACTGTGATGATGGTTACACAATTCTATAAATTTTCTAGAAACCATTGTATCATACATGAACAGCAGGTAATTTTATAGTTTGTAAATTTTACCTCAATAATACTTTAAAAATAGGACATACTGTATGATACCATTTATACAAAATTTGAGACAATGCAAACCAATCTACACTCTCAGAAAGCAGATCGGTAGTTGCCTGAAAAGGGGGTGGGGGAGCCTGGAGTGAGACTGCAAAGGGGCACGGGAAACCCTTGGAGGGGATGGAGCTGTTCATTATCTTGGTTGTGGTAGTAGTTTTATGGGGTATGCCTATGTCAAAACTCATCAAGTTTTACCCTTCAAATATATGCAGGTTTTTAGATATGAATTATATTCTAATAAATCTTTTTTTTTTTTAATAGGGGAGACTCCCAGTGGAGGTCAACCTGATTCTTTGTGGCCGTGGCATTGTATGGACATGGATTGTGTCTCAGAAGGGAGATACCAAGGGCCCAGGGCAAGGCTCAATGTCAAACAGAGTGACTATAAGGAGGGTGGAGATTTGGGCTTATTTTATGCACCTGCACTGGAGGTCCAATTTTGCAGAAAGGAGAGCGGCATGACCGTTTAGGAGTCCCATGGGCTGTGACAATCCTTCAGGAATGTTACCCCGTGTTAGGGGTTGACTCGTGTCCCCAAAAAATACATGTGTAAGTCCTAACCTCTGGTCCCATGAATGCAGTCATATCTGGAAATAGAGTCTTTGAGAGTGTGATTAGTTAAGATGGGGCCCAAATGGGTTAGGGTGGGCCCTGACCCACCACGACCAGTGTCCTTAGAAGGGAGAATTGGACTCAGCCAGACACAGGGGAGGCCGCCCTGTGATGATGGAGGCAGACACTGAAGCTCAAAGATTGCAAGGAAACACCAGACGCTGGGAGAGGGTCTCCCTTCCAGGTGTCAGAGGGAGTATGGCCTTATCTACACCTCAATTTTGGACTTCTTGCTTCCAGAACTGTGGGAGAAAATGCATTTCTATTGTTTGAAGCCACCCGGTTTGTGATACTTTGTTATGGCAGCCCAGGCCTACTGCGCCGGCGTCTGCATAATAACAAGATCTCCAAGGCACTCCTGCGCATGCTGAAGTTTGAGTAACAGTCTAGACTCCAAACTTCTCCCAAGCTCACTCCTCTCAGACCCCAGGAATGAGGATGTGGTGGTTTGGAGCTGTGTACCCAAGAAAAATGTTCCTAAACTTAATCCATTTTTGTGGGTGTGAACCCATTCTAAGTAGGACCTTTTGATGAGGTTACTTCAGTTAAGTTGTGGCTCAACTGATTCAGGATTCATCTTACTCCTATTACTTGAAGACTTTATAAGAGAATGAAATTCAGACAGAGAAAGCCATAGGAAGCAAGACAGTGGAAATCAATGGAACCCAGAAGAGAAGGGAGAAATGAGGAGATGCTGCCATGTGCCTTGCCATGTGCAAGCTAAATACCAAGGACTGCCAGCTGCCAGCCCCAGAACACCACAGCCTTCAGGGAGAAAGCACCACCTTGATGATGCTTTGACTTGGACTTTCTTTTAGCCTCAAAACCATGAGCAAATAAATTCTCATTGTGTAATCCAACCCATATCATGGTATTTGCTTGAATAGCCAAGGAAACTAAAACAGGGGACCTCTGAACTGATCCCTGTTCTGGCATCCCCTCCCTCCTCCATGTCCCATCACTATTTATACACTCACATGGCTACCTATGCAATTAAGTGGTAACAAGGTTATCATGAACCCTATTAGTAAACTGGTGAGCACCCAATTAAATTCCTGATTGTGCAAATGTGCTCAGTAATGATCCATTTTAATATTAAGTGAAATTAGCCCCAAATCCCAGCTCTACCTTTCTCAGTCCTGCAGCTTTCAGAGATGACCCTCAAGGGAGCCAGCTCACTAGGAGGACCGTGGCTCCCTGGGGAGGCTCAGTGGCCTCACCAGAAGTCTGCAAAGTGGTGAAGGAAATGCTGGAGAGGTACTTGGGTCATTGGAGCTCCAAACTGATGGCTGGGAAGGTTGAAGCTGAGCTCCAGGGGCCCAGTGATGGGAAAGGAAAGAGTGGTCATGATTCCCTTAATGCCCACAAGTCTATGAAGAGGGACGTTCCTTCTCTATCTACATCGCACGGGAGAGAAAAAGGCTCAGAGTGGTTGAGGAAGCATGCTCTCATCACCCAGTCAGTCAACAGAGAGCCAGGATTTGAACCCAGGACATCTCACAGCTGAGCCTTGCTGCCTACCTTCTTCTGCCCTTTTGCCACTGCCGGTGCCTGCTGGTGGGGGTGTCAGGGCAGCTTGGGCCTCTCCCCAGACCTGGAAAAGACATTTCTCCATCAGGCTGTCCCATCTCTTCTGGGGGTCCTGCCCCTCGGGTCAAAAGGCTGACTGCCTGGGCAGAAGGAAATTGGCTCTGAGAGGCTTAGGAAGAGCATTTGGGAGGATGAGGGGATGAGAAGGAAGAAGGGCCCCCTACATGGCAGGCATCAGAGGGTCAAGCCAGGCTAAGAGCCTCAATGAGCCTGTGCTAATTAAGGAAGTTTGTCCGAGGGCATTCCCAGGTTTGTTTAGCTTTCTGCTCCTGTCCCTCCCACTGACTCCAGGCCCTGGCCAGGACCCTGATTTCTTAATGAGCTCCCAAGAGCTGGTTTCACTCTCAGGGCCTCGTTTTAACCCTTGGAGCACTGCCCATTTGCCTCCCTCGGGTGCCAATGGAGAATGAGAAAACATGAGGGCATGTTGGGGGCAGGGGCTTCTGCTAGCAAAGACAGGAGGGACGACCCTAACTTCTTAATCTTGGAGCTTTGGTGTAATGTCCTCACCTGTAAAATGGAAATAGCCAGACGAGCCATCCCCCTACCCGCTAATGGAATGTCACCTCTGTCTACCAATAGCCATTACCGTTTATTGACTCTCTGAGAGCCAGACACTGCTGATCTCTGGGCTGAATAGTCTCCATTTGTCCCTCTGGTCCACTCCACCCTTCTCCTCTCTGTTCTGTGCCCTGGAAGGCTGACCTTTCTGGACTGCATCATTGAACCCTCTTCCCCAGTGATATTGGCCAAAGGGAGGCACAATCTGGATGGCAGAGGTGAGAAGAGAGAGCACTCGGAGTATTTATTCTCCTGACTCCTTCTCTGCTGGAGTACAGTTGGCAATGGCTTGATCCTCTGCTGAAGGTCACACTCCTCTCAGGCAACCTCTCCTACAGGCCACTGGGTCCTGGGAACTCCCCCGACCCTTCCCCTTAAGACCTAGGGGTGGTAGCAGCTCCCTGGTTGTGGTTGCTAGCCCCAGGGTGCTATGTTTTCCTTGCCCTTTCACTTTTTGACAAACAGTGCCTTTATTAAACTCTTCTCTATCTCCCCATTAGTATATGCCATCTGTTTTACACAGAGACCCTGATCAATACAGAATCTTATTTACTTGATCTCTAACCCTCCGATACAGCTCTGAAGGATGGGCAATATTGCTTCATGCTGGAGGTGAGGGACCTGAGGCTCAGATTTCAAGTTTATATAAATAGCCTAAGGCCATGAATTAGTTAACAGAATTCTGAACTTATGGAGACTGATTTTTATGTGTGACCTCTTAGTCGGAGGCAAATAAGTGCTTATTGAAAGAATGAAGGAAGGAACCATGCTGCCTGTCCCTTCTAATCTAGTGGCTTAATCCAGCCTCTATTCCAAGGCTGAGCAAGTGATTCATTCACAGTTGGTGCTGGAGGAATTGGATCAGGGCTTAGTGGCATCCATAACTCAACCTAGATCTCCTCAAGGACCCTTCCTTAGTTTCAGCTCAACCCAAAACCAGCTCACCTTCTTCTAAGAGCACCATTATTTGAGGAGCTCCGTGTTCCCCAAACTGTATTTTTCCACCCTAGAGCCTTGGATTCCAGCAGTCCTTTGCACTTCATCTACAAAATTTTCCAATATACTGCAGTTTTAGTGGAACTATTAAAAACCTGTCAGAGAAATGCTGGTATTGGCAAAAACATTTCTCAGGGGCCGTCAATTCCCCCACATATCCATCAGAGCTGCCCTGCACAACAAGGAGGGCCTTATTTAGAATGTGTCAATTCTGATTATTAATGTGGGCAAAACACCTGCTAAGTATGTTTGTCTGGGAGGCGAGCTTGGAAGGAAGTAAAGACAGGCAGCAGCCATGGCCAAGCTTGCTAAACGGCCACCACAATTAATTAGGACTTGACTATCAAAGTGCACAGAGGAGGGAAATAGGGGTCAGAATGGGGTGGGAAGGGATGAGTCAGCACACAGTGGGCAGCCTCTGCCCCACTGACTGGTAAAATGCAATTCATACCTTGAGTCCACAGCACATTGACATATTAATTTGTCCTCAGATTTATTAGCCCATGAAATACCCTGTAGACTCTCTGCAAAGCTGTCTTCAGGGTTCAAACCATATCAATGATCAGGATAGCTGTTTTGGTATTTCACTAATTAAAGCCTTCATGGATTACAGACAAATATTCCATTACTACTGTCATTAAACCAAACAAGTTTATGTATTCACTTGTGTGTTGATTAATTTGTCCATCCATCCATCATCCATTCATCCAAGCATGAATGTTTGCATGCATCTATCTATCCATCCATCCATCTCACCACCTATCTATTAATTCATGCATTTATTTCTTCACTCATCTGGTATTTATTGAGCAAACTCAGTACCAGACAATATGTGGGTAGTGGAGGATACCAAGATGATTTGACCCAGGCCTTTGACTTCAAGGAGAAATCAGTCTAGAGAGGGAAACACACATGTAATTGGTCAACGTTGCACTAGGGAGAATGGATGCAAGAGCAGAATATCCGCAATGCTGGGCACAAGACTTCCCTAAGCTGGGTTTTGAAGGGTGAGCAAGAGTTTGGCAAGTCAGGAAGGGCATGAGTTAGGATGGGCAAGGCAGAGGGAACAACATGTGCAGAAGCATGGAAGTCTGATTACTGGTAGGAATTATCAGATTTGAGGCAGAGGACAAAGAGAGGAAAGAATACGCTTCTCTGAAGTGTCAATATAATCATGGTGGAGCATGAGGTCCTGGGAGGAGAGTGGAGAAGCAAATACCACTTCCTATTCAACTTGACATGCTCCCTCTATGCCTAACATGGTACCCTAAGCACAAGAGGAGCTCGGTAGCTATTTGTAGGATCCCATTGCTTTATTAATTCATCCATGTTTCATTAAGTGCTTAATGAGTGCCCAGTGCACACGCACAAGGGAGAGGCGTTGCCTGCTTTGTTCAGCACAGTCCATCCAGGGCTGAGCACCATGTCTGGCAGAGGAAGCCCTCCATAACCATTGCCGGAGACAATGAAGGTCAAGAACCATGCTTGTACTTCATGTTCATGTTTTAGCACTTACATCAGCCTTACAAAGAAATGAGTATTGTCCTAAAAAACAGACAAGAAAACTGAAACTGGGAGAAGTTAAATAACTTGCTAAAGGCCCTGTTTGGTTTCCAAAGTGCCTGTTATTTCTCTGTCACTCCCCTAACATCCCTTGAGAAAGTCAGTTGAAAAAGGACCACAAAGGATACCTTGGAAACGTGTCTGCTAGGGATGGACCAAGGGCTGGGGCCAAAAGGTTGATGGGAACTTGCCTGATGCAAAGGTGGACAGAGGGCATGGTAGAACACAAAATGGAAATATATATGGTGAGAGTTTGTTTTTTGGGAGGATGAGGTGGGCCTTATGAGTGGATATGGATTGAACTGTGTCCCCCAGAAAGATACGTTCAAGTCCTAACTCCTGGTCCCATGAATGTGACCTTATTTAGAAATAAGGTCTTGAAGTCATGATTAGTTAAAAAGAGATCAGACTAGACTAGGGTGGGCTCTAATCCCATGTGAGTGACGTCTCCATGTCTGCTCAGACAGAGGAGCATGCCATGTGATTACAGAGGCAGAGACTGAAGCACAAGGCTGCAGGCCAAGGAACGCCAAGGCTCGCCAGCAGCGTGACCCTGCAGAAACCTTGGATTTTGGACTGGTGGCCTCCAGAGCTGCGAGACAATCAATTTATGTTGTTTTAAACCACCGAGTCGGTGGTACTTTATCATGACAGCCCTAGGACACTAAGAGAGGGGAGAAGGTAAAATGAGGGGAAGACTGCTTGTGTTCTGATGCAATCAATTCCTGCTGTTTATTGGCTGAGTTCTCACAGAAGATAAACATGCAGGATCTGGCTCCAACTTAGCATCCGGTTTTCCCACATGGATCTAAAAATGCGTCCTCTGCAAAGAAAGATCTTAATCTTTTCTCTCCATGGCTTAGCAAGTAATCCCATCTCTGAGTATTCCCTGGGTGGGATTTTGGTGGTGGAGGCTGGGGATATGGAGGGGGCAGAAAATCACTCTACCCCTGTCAGATCTCAGTATACAAGGAGCCTTCGTATCCTACGGGTCTCCTTCAGTGTCCAGCCGCCACCTTGCTTTCCGTGCCGGTCTAAGCATGACTGGTTCACCCACTGCAAGTAGAAACACCTCCTTTAGTGTCAAAAAGGGAGAAGAAACAGTGCTTTCAAAATCTTCTCCTTGCTCTAGCTCAACAGCTCCAATTTGGGGGATTATTTTAGGCCTCCTTTTGATAGGGAGCTTAAAGGGCAAAAATTTGGGCTGCAAATAAAATTGAGTGCACTGAGCAAGGGAAGTCAAACCGCACGGGGAACGTTTTAAGGAGCTTATATGCAACTCCGGAGAAAAGCTTATTACACCTCTGCTTCCAAGGAACCTGCAGATTAGATTTAATCTGCAAAAAGGCCCCACCAAGGTCTCCTTCTCTGACAAACATAACCTCCGGCAGACCCAGGCTGAGCGATGGTTCCCTTCCCAGCCCCATTCAGCAGCCACCCACCCTCCTTTATGCTCCATTCCCCACCTAATGTACAGCTGCTCTGCATACGTAGCTTCCACAGCCAACAAAATCGGACGTTCCGGTTTTTAATAATGCCAGGCAATAATTTTGGCTCCCAGGTCACTCTCTTTGCCTGTCAGCACAGGGGAACAGCAAAAAGCAGAAAACAAAACCACGCTGTGTTGCTGGACGAACCCAGCAGATGGTTCATCTCTGTGCCTGCCAATCCATCCTGCTCTTTGTAAATCTCAACTGTTTAGCGACCATCACATCAGTATTTTTTGCCTAGTTAGCCTTTCAACCTCATTCCCCAAAGTAGCCAAACCGCGCTCAATGCCCTCTTCTCACACCCTGTTTCCAGGCCTGCATCTAGACACATATGTCTTCTGCTTTATGAGTCACTGCCCTGATGCCAGCTAAGTATACTACTGCCTCGAAAATTAACTTGCACACTGAGAATAATCACAGAAAAGAAATTTGTTTTCCTACAAGGTTGTTTTCCAGCTGTTTTAATGCAGACAATTTTACCCTGAAACCCAAATTGAAAAAAGAGAGAGAGAGAGAGAGACTTTAAAATCTGCATAATTTGAAAGTGCTTAATGTAAATTAGATAGATCAGCCTAATTTTATTTCAGTACTTTTTAATTGCATTTATAATTAGTAAAATACATTAATGTGCTACACAGAAGCTCAGGAGTTGTGGTAAAGGGGTTTAATTAAAATGCCCACTGCATCTCCGTCACACATGTGCCCAGGAACCTGGAGGCCTGCTTGAGTCCACACTCGAGGGCTGGGACTATTTTTAACTCATTTTTGTCTTCACCAGAATCAGTGTTGGTGAGATGTGCCAGCCGCTCGTGGGGAAGATCCCTGCTGATTGTCTCACTCAAGCATTCAAGCCTCTCTCGGGGCGTCCTGATGAGCCTATGCCCAGTCTGAAAAGCCAGCTTCCATTTTCCCGCATGTGGCACGGTGCTTTTCAACAATTAACTCGGTTTTCCTCTGGCATTCCCCTCCCTGCCCTTCAGGCAGAGAGGCCTGTGCAAGAAGTTTGGCCAAACTCCACAGTCAGAGGACACGGCCCCCAAAGACCACCCCCTCTTCACACAACAGCTGCAAGTTTGGATCCCCAAAGGCTCCAAATTCAGGGAGCCCCATGGACTCCCTCAGGTCAGTAATTCTCTAGAACGACGTACAGAGCTCAGGAAAGCTATCATGATTACACTTCAGTGGAAGGTGGAGACCGCCAAAGGAAGGCACTGGGAGGTCTGGCAGGGTCCCAACACAAAGCTTCCATGGAGGTCTTCAGGGACAGGTCATCCTCCCAGCACATCACTGTGACAGTGCTCGAAGAGCACCCGGGCTTCAGTGTCCAGAGTTGTCAATGAGGCTCCATCATGTAGGTGTGATGGAGTGACTCGCTGCCCCTGTGGTTGAGCTCCATCTCTAGGTCCCTTCCCCTTCCCGGGAGGATCAGTGGCTCAAAGCCCCAACCCTCTAATCACGTGGTTGGTCTTTCTGGCATGGCCAGGCCCCACCTTGAGTCATCTCATTAGCATAAACTATGGAGGGGCCCACCATGAGCCCCCTCATCAGCATAAACCATCAGCTGTGGCCCCAGGTCCAGGGTGAATAACAAAGACATGGCAATCACTCAAGAAACACCGAAGAATACCCATATATAGCAACACTCTCTATTTAATTTGAAAATTAATTTTAAAAAATTAAACACGCCGTATTATATTCTGGGAACTAACATTTGTTGAATGTGTATGATAGGTCCAACCTTGCACTAAGAGCTAGAAGTATGTATACATGTAAATATGTATGGTCTTGTCAACAACCCCATGCGGCAGCTGTTATAACCCTCCTTTTTGCAGACGAAGAATCTGAGGTTCAGAGAGGCTCAAGCAAGACAGGAGCAAGTGGCAGAACCGAGTCCTGAACCCGGAGCTGCCTGACAGAGGCACAGCCACAGTCATCCTGAAGGAGCTCATGCAGTGCCTGAGAAGACTGGGTATCCAGGGGGAACCTCACAGGCCAGAGCCATGGATCATAATTTTTTATGGCAACACTTAAGATTTTCCCTTCTGATTCCCTAGGACAAAATGCAAACACTTACCAAAAGCTAAAAAGTAAATGGAATAGACATCTTTGTAAGTGGCATTAGCTACATGGATGTTTCCTAAAGCTAAGCATGCCGGTGAGTGATCTCAGCCGTAATGCCCAGCTGCTCATGATCATTGCCCTAATGATAACTAAATGAAGGTGCCCTCCGTTCCAGGAATGCTGAATTATTACAGCTCGGTGAATGTTGCAGGTTCTTCTGAGCCCCCGTGCCTTTGCATATGCTATGCCGTCTAACTGGAATTCCCCATGCCCCAGGCCCACCTGGGAAATAAACCTTTTCCGCCTGTGAAACTCGCTTCTCTATGAAGCCTTCTTTGGCCCTAGCTAACATTTATGTGGCACACAGTGGGAAGAAACCAACTCTGCTTGGAGCATCAGCTGTATTGTAATTTGTTGTTTGAATACTTTGAGGGCAAAAATCTGTCTTCATTTATAATATCACAAGTGACAATAATAATTATAGCTAACATTTATATGCTAGGGACTGTGATAAGCACTTCATGCAATCATCTCAGCAACTTCTCATGACAACCCTATTACCTTATCCCCAGTTTTCAAATGAGGAAATGGAAATTCAGAGAGGTTAAGCAACACCTCTGAAGTCACCCTGGATTACTGGGATGAGTATTCAAACACAGCCTGTCTAGGTCTGTATATATCCAGAGCCTTGCACACAGTAGGTGCACAATAAATGCTGCTTGAAAGAATAAATGGTGCTTATTTATTGAAAGCCTCCCCTACTGTGCCCCATCCAATTAACCTCAAGCAGATGGAGTGAGGACACCCTTCGAGAGCATGTCGTCCTTGTCCTAAGGCCTCATGACTACCTAGAAGTCAATATTTCATTATGAGCCCATCATGCAGGTCAGTGTAATAATTAATGACTATCCGCTGGTGTGAATGCTTATCGTATTTTAGCTTAATTCCAATAAAATCTAAATGGTCTATTAATTTTCCTAATAAATTTAGATATGGCCTCTGACCGCAATCTGGCTTTGATTAGCTAACAAAATATTTGAAGAGGGGCCAAGCTGGTTCTTTCAAATATTTCAAGCAAATAACGCTTAACTGGATTTAGAATTTTCTGTGTCGGCTTGTGGCTGGGCTCAGCAGTGAAGAAGGAAAGGGGCCAGCTTCATAATTGGTCCCCAGCTACCCAGAGTCCAGCACCCCGGAAAGCCATCTAGATAAGGGTCTGGAAGCCAAGTATAACCAAGACAGAAAGGAAAATCATCATTCAGAGGAAAGAGCTAGTGAAAGCCAGAAATGGAAGAGAAGGAGGTAAATTCTCAGGGGCGCCCACAGGGGTCCCGAGGTGGGTGTATACAGACACCTATTCTGAGGCTGCCCACCCCAACGGCTCCAGGAAGTCTAGGTCACTGACAAACACCCGTCACCTGGTCTTTACCCCCAGAGGCCCAAAAGGAAATGAAGAGAGCTGGGAAAATGAGACCGCCCTTCCCCGGGCTTGTGTACGGCTGGCTCTTCCTTACCCCTCGGGTCTGCTGCTAACGTCACCGTGCAGACTCCCTCCCTGAGTTCCCTACATAAAGCTGTCCCCACCGTCCCCCTCAGACAGCTCTTTATCGCAAATAAATAATTTTTTTCATATCACTTGTTGGAACTCTGTGAATTTTTGTATTTCCCCATTTGTCTCTTGTCCCCCTCCACAGGAATGCAAGGTCTAGAAGGGCAGAGACCCCCTTGTCTGTCTTAAAGTCATATCTCCAGCACCCAGTACAACACGTGGCACAAAGCAGATGCTCAATGAATGTTTGTTAAATGAGTGAATAATTGGTGAATAGTAAAAATGAGGGGCCCTACAGAGAGTGACCTGGAAACAAGAGGCAACAGGCAACAGGTGTGGAGTCAAACGGAGCTGGGTCTGAATCTTAACATTGCCGCTTGCTAACTGGATGGGCAAATTACTTGATCTCTCCATGCCTCAAGTTCTCCCTTTGTAAAATGGGGCTAATATTAGTGCCTCTGTTATAAGGTAAGAGGATCAAATAAGCTTTGATATAAAACATACTCACTACAGTATATGGAGCATTACTCATGGCCAAGAAAGCTTAGTTGTTATCATCATCATCATCATCAGGAGGTGGAGATGCCACCTGGTACAGCCCTGCCTCGCTCCTAAGGTCCAACTCTCGGAGGCATCCCAGCCCATCTTTGAAACCTAACCTATGGTGCCACCACCCCTTCTCCTCCTGTTTGTGACTCCATATGCTCCTTCTTGAGGCCACTGATCATAACACACTTTCTTCTGCTGTCCAGGGCCAGGAGGGAAGTGGGCACTCAGTCAATGTGGATTGATGATGGCCCCGGTGTTGGCTTCACCACATGCCCCATTCCTGGAAAGGCTGCTCTTTCCCCAACCTGTTTGGATCTTCCATGCCCCAACTCCCTAAAAGCTGCCTCCACTTCCACCAGATCCAAGTCTTTGCATTTCAGAACCCAGATCAAGGCGCCCGCAGATGTCTTCATTGTGGAGTGCACTGTTTCTGACACCAATCTGTGAGCAGATTATGACCTTCCCTAATATCTTATCATGCCTTCACAAAGGGTTGGAACTCTTCATCCCACCAACTCATCTGCAAATCGAAATGCAGTCCCTTCCATGGCCATCGACAATGTACTACTCAGCCCAATGCATATGCAGAAAAACAACTGCAATTCCAAAGTCTTTGGAGAGGGATGAGTGATGAAAACAGTGAGTTTTGTCAGACGTGTCACTAGTTGAATAAACAAAACAACTAACTCATTATAGGATGCAAGAGAGATTGTGAGGCTCTAATGGCTTTGGAAGGCAATGAAAGGAAGCAAATGCATTTCCCCTGGACAGAAGCAGGAGAAGGGAATAATGGAGTCGTATATCTTCCAGGCTTAAAGTCAGATGTAATGAGGGAGCTACGGGGATGTACCAATGAGGAGAATGATCAATCTAGGAGGCCAGAGAAGGCTCCCCTGAAGAAGTGGTATTTGGGCTGAGACTTGCAAAATAAATAGTCAAGAGAGTGGGAGGGAAAAGCATTGCAGGTCAATGGAAGAGCATGTGAGAAGACCACAAGGCAGAACAGATAAACAGAAACTCAGTGTAGCTGGGTATAGTGAGACAGAGAGAGGAGGAAAATGAAGCTGAATCAAAATGTTTCTTTGCCATTTATGGGTTAAGTCTTTGGTTAGGTGTTTCAAGTCTATCACTGAAAATGTACAGAAACAATATAACAAAGTAGGTATTAGTTTTCCCATTTTCCAGATGAGAAACTGAGATTCGAATAATTTAAGTAGCTTGGACAAAGTGATACGACTAGGAAAAGGCAGTTGGGTTTTGAAGCAAGATGTATAGATTTTAGTTCCCTGACAGCTGAAATAAATACCAGCCGGTGGCCTGGCTTAACAACAGGAGCATTTTGGCACATGACGTCAGAGGCTAAAGGCTGCTTCCTCCCGGGGTCTGCATAACACCGGCGGCTGGCAGCTGTTGGGGTTCCTTGGCTTTTCTGTCACGTGGCAATGCACATGGAAGCATCATCTCCTTCTCTTCCAGCTTCCGCTGACTTCCAGAGTCTGGCTGCTCCCTGTGGCTTTCCTCTCTGGCCTTCTCTGTAAGGACTGCAGTCATAGGAGTAAGACCCATTCCGATTGAGTGAGGCACACCTCAACTGCAGCAATCTCATCAAAGGGCTCCTGTTTACAATGGGCCACACCCACAGGAGTCGATTAAGATGAAGAGCGTGTTTTTCTAGGATACACAGCTCCAAGCCATCACACTTCCCTGCGGTCTTAGCTTGCCAGGGCTGCTGTAGCAGAGTACCATGGACGGATTAGCATAAACACAGGAACTGACTGTCTCACAGCTTTGGAGGCTAGAAGCCCCAGATCAAGGTGTCAGCAGGATCATGCTTCCTCTGAAGTTTGCAGTGTTGTGGCTTTCTGGCGGTCCATGACTCAGTCTCTGCCTGTTGCGTGGCCATCTGTCTCCTACTACCACGTCCAAAGGTCCTCTGCTTATAAGGGCTCCAGTCATATTGGATTAAGGCCTATCCTGATTCAGTTTGGCCTCATCTGAACTAATAAGATCAAAGAGGCTTTTTACAAATGAATTCATACACAGGATTGGAGTTTAGGACTTGACTGTTTCTTTGTGGGAGACAAGATTGAATCCATAGCAGCTTCTCATTCCAAGACCCAGAGAGATGAGAATGGATGTGTGCCTAACAGCACATTTCTGCTGGCTGGACCAAGGGAATGCACAGAGAGTGTGTCAAGTAGGATCCCCTGGGACGGGATGAGCTTCCATCTTGCTGTATGTCACCATAATAGGATTGCAGCCTCTTGGCTGCTAATACTTAAGAGATGCCACCAGCTTCTGCCTACATTTAATATTGGTTTAGCAGTCAGGAGTTAATTAAATGTTAATGTTCAGTCACTTGAAATTAAACATTAGGAATCTCGGCTTTATTTGTAAGTTTCTTAAGCCATCATTAAGGTGTTCTGCTTGGCTCTCCTCCCACTGTGCTGCCGGAATCCTCCAGCTGGATTCCCATTCACAGGCAAACTCATTTTGCTCACCACACGCCTTGACACATGGCATCTGACCTGCCCAAAAGCTATACTCCTACACTAAGCAAATCTAAAAGGGTGGGTACACACACACACACACACACAAGTATCAAGATAAGGCAAGTCTACCTATGCTATCATAGATTTTCTGGCACTTATGATGTTTTATAGATGACATAGCACTTTCAAAGCTATAATTTTAATTTGACCTCATAGTGAGATGATGGCAATAATGATAATGATGATGGAGGAGAAGGAGAAAGCAGTATAGGAGAAAGTAAAGGAGGTTTTTGGGGATTGAATCACATCCCCAACAAAAGGCATGTTCAGATCCAAACCCCTAGTCCTGTGGATGTGAACACGTTTGTCAATAGGGCCTTGGGACATGTTATTAGTTCAGGTGTAGCCAAACTGAATGAGGATGGCCTTTGTCTAATGTGGCTGAAATCCTTAAAAGAAAAGTAAACTGGACTTGGAAGAAGCCACAGGGAGCACCCAGAAGTCATAAGTAACAGGACCCAGAGGAGAAAGGAGAAGATGCTGCCATGTGCCATGTGACAGGAAAGCCAAGGACCCAGGACTGCCAGCAGTCGGCTCCAGAATGCCAGTCTTCGGAGAGAAAGCATGACTCTGCTGACACCTTGATTTCAGACTTCTCCTAGCCTCAACACTGTGAGCCAATAAATTCCCATTGTTAAACCCAACCCGTTGTACAGCATGTGCTTTAGCAGCTAGGAAATAAAAGGTGTAGGGGAAAATGAAAGGGAAGGTGGAGGAAGATGAAGAAACAAGAAAGGAGGAGGACAAGCAGGAAAGAAAAAGGGGAAGAAAGACCATTTCCTTCAGCATTTTCTGTACATTGTCATACAACCTTCACAATGACTCCATGAGGCAGAGACTGTTACCATCCTCATTTCACAGACAAAGATACTGAAGCCTGGAGAGACGAAATCATGTGACCGAGGCCACATGTAAGCTAGGAATGAATGCAAGGTTGAGAACCCAAAAGTTTGTGCCCTTGACCAAGAATGATCGCCTATATGAGGAAAACTGAAACTTGGAGACATTAAGAGATTTGACCAAGACCCCACAGTCTCACCATCTCACTTAGCAACTCGTTCATGTATGAGAAAATGAAGCTCAGAGAGGTTAAATGGTTCATCCAAGGTCACACAGCTTTATAGTGTGATAATTAGGGACAGAATCCTGGATTCTGTCTCCCAGGAAGTCTGTGTATGTAGTTACGCACACACGTGTGTATACACACACACACACACACACACACACACAGAGATCTAGGCTCCCTTTAATGCTGGCAAATCCCCTAGCCCAGAGGTAAAGGTAACCAGTCTGTGCCCCACCCACCATCGTCCCTGGAAATTTTTCAAGTTCCTAGTTGTGTCTCAGCCCCAAGCATTGCTCTCAAGTAGTGGGAAAAGACGGCGGTGAAGGAGGGAGACCCCCTTCTCAGAAAGGCAAGGCCGCTGGGTCCGCACTCATGTTTCAGGACCCCGGCCAGAGCCACACCAGCTTCCAGGACGGTTCAGAGGCTTGAAGCCTGAGCCCCAGCACCTACGCCAAGGCGCGGAATTGAAAATCAGGATAAATCCGCACCAAGGGAAATGTCTAATCAAGGCTCAGGTTTGCATTTCCTTCTTCATGGCATGTTGACAAAACAAGAAAAGACAGAAACAAACACGGTTAAGCTGACTTTCGGAGGCCAGCCAGCTGAGAAGTGAAAGCAGCGAGGGCTGTGTAGGACCTGCACGGGGAGGCCAGAGGAAAAGGTTCAGCACCGGGGGGCTGGCTCAGGGCCCCGCCAAGCAACGCTCAGAGGCTGAACTGCAAAGCTACAGAAAACTGAGATTAGCCCGGGGCTCGTGGGGGTAAGTGACTCCCTTATAGTCTCCTGGCCACAATCTGAGTTTAGAAAATGTGAATTGTATACAGCCGCAGTGCTGTCTCTGTGTATTCAAAAGAATTTAGGAAAGGATTATGGAGGATTAGAACAGGGATAGTCATGTTTTTGCCAGTTACAGGGCATCCGTTCTGTGCCAGCACCACGCACACCTCAGTTCTTAAGAAATGGTCTTGTTGATGGTCTGTTCACCGACCCTGAACTCAGCACCCCATCAGTGGGCCTTACCTTGGAATATATGATAACCTGTTTCCCCAGTGTAGCAGTTAGACTCATTTCTACTTTCCCTACATATGACTCTTCCACTGCTTTTATTTGAACCTAGAATTAGCACTGAACCTCTTAAATATGTGTCCCAGAGACAATCTTCTAGCGTTCATATGCCAGTTGAGCCCTGAATCTCAGCAGAGTTGCAGCCAACACCTACTCTCCAGTTCATCAGACTCACCCAGAACAACTAACATCCCAAAAAGCAAAGAGTATCTGCAACTGCAAGAAAAACAGTTCCTTCCATCTGCTCCATAGGATCTAAGCCTGCTCTCAATCTGAAGCAGAGCAGGCATCACCATCCCCAAATCCTCAAGATTGAGGCATGAAAAATGTAAGGGATGGGGAATGCAACTATGGACCAAAGTAGATTTATTATTATTGTAGTAATGGAAACACTTGTAACATTGATGTAAAGATAGTGGTTACCAGAGGTTCTGAGGGGAGGGGGAGGGAAGAACAAGTGGGACACAGGGCATTTTTAGGGCACTTGGAATTGTTATGCGTGATATTGCGATGGCAGGATATAAATTTTGTCAAAACCTATAAAATTGTATGGTGCAAAGTGTAAACCACAGTGTAAACTACAGATCATTGTTAGTAAAATGCTTCAATATTTGTTCATCAATTGTAACAAACGTACCACACTGAGGTAAGATGTTATTGATAGGGGAAAATGTCAGAGGGGAAGGGGTGGGGTAAATGGGAATTCCCTATATTTTCAATGTAACTTTACTATAATCTAAAACGTCTTTAAAAACAAAGTTTAAAAAAGTCCTTGCTGGGGCAATACTTAAGAAAAGAAATAAAATATATAGGGATTAGAAATATAGAAAAAAAACTGCTAATTATCCTCAGGCAACATAATTGTGCATATTTTTAAAAAATAGAAAAATCATTAAAATCTGTAGGTGAATTTAGAAAAGTGCTAGAATTTATAGCAAAGTTGTTGGAAATAAATCCAAATGCAAAAATAAATTTAATTTTCACAGGAAAAATAAAAATGGGGAGCAGGTGTAGCTCAGCAGCTTGAGTGCCTGCTTCCCATGTATGAGGTCCTGGGTTCAATCTCCGGTACCTCCTAAAAAATGTAAAAAACTATTTTATAATAGTATAAAAAATCAAATATTCAAGTATAAATCAAAACAAAGTCATGTAAAGCCTCTACACATAAACTATATAATGTTATTGATAGAAACCATAGGATATCTAAACAAATGGAATAGTAAATATTTTAAAGATTTAAATTCTTACTAACCTAATTTGTAAATTAAAATAAATCCCAATCAACATTTTTTAAAAATAGTCTTGTTGATGGTCTATTCACCGACCCTGAGACTGGGGTCCCAAGCTTTTAAGTCAGTTGCCCAAGATCACCAGCTGGATGGGAGGCAGAAGCCACCCCATGCAGTGTGCTTCTTTTGCAGACAAGGAGACAGGCTCTAGGAGCTCAGCCCTGCTCAAGGTCATCCCAAGAGTCCCTGATGTGCAGGGACTCCACATTCTGGAGGCAGATGCACAGAATCCAGGTGGTGGGCTCCATCGGCTTGCTAGTTATGGTGAAAATACACATTTGGGTAGCAGTGACAACCATCACATCCCCACCTCTTTATTCCGGGAGAACAAAATTCCTTGAAATGGCAATCAGGCCCAGGAAATTTAGATCAATCAAACACATCACAGGTTGGTTTGATTGCTTACTTTTGAATCCATGATGCCAAACCTCTGCTTTGACTAACTTTTCACTACCTCTCAGAGTGTCGTAAGAGTGTCAGTGCTGGGGCCAGACAGACTTGGATTTGGGTCCAGCTCTAATGCTTACTGCTGTGTAGCCTTGAGCAAGTCACTCAACTTCTCTGAGCTTCATTGTTCCTGATTGGAAACTAAGGGGTTATCCTTCCATCCCACAAACGTCTTCATTTTATCAATGAGGGAAATGAGGTTGGGGAGGGTAAGAACTAATTTCCCCCATAAGGCCAGGGTTTGAACCCAAGCTGCTGGCACCGTCTAAGCTACTGCTTCCTTCACTGCATGGGGCTGCATTTCTGAGCATTATAAAACATTTTATTTTATTTACATCATTTTTTTTTTTTAAAGACTGAGCTTGCCACCCACCGAGTGGAAGGAGGCAAAAACGAAGTCGTCCATACGGCTCTGTCCCTCTCTGGACAATCTCTATGCTTTGAACATTGGACATTGCAGAGATTTCACCCCCTTACAAGCCTTTCCCATAAATACAGCATTCTTCTTTCCCTCCTGGCCAGGCAATGAGACTCCATTTCCAGCTCCCATGCAGTGGGGCCTGGCCGTGAAACTGAGCTACCTTGGATGGGCTGTGAGAAGAAGGGCTGCTTGCCACTTGCAGGCCAAGCCTATACAAACTCTCCATGTGTGACCTCCACTATCTTTTCTCCTCCAAAGCAACCTTGGAGGTCAGATGTGGAAGATGGAGGAGCTGCAGAGTGAGTATATCCTGGGACCCTGAATAACTGCGAGGGGCTGGGGGCCCAGTCCATGCCCATTAGCCTGTATCACATGAGTGAGAGATAAACTCTCACTGTGCTTATCCTGTGAGATGGGGAGGTTTACTTGTTATAGCAGCAAACATGCACCAGCACATCCCATTCAAACTCAGCCTTCTGTCCTTAAAGGCAAGAATCATGTCTTATTAAACTCTACAATCTCAGTACCCAGCAAAAGGTTGGCACATAGTAAATTAAGGAAAGATGGCCAGGTGGCCAGAGGAAGGCATGTGCTGGACCAGGTCAGTCTGGGTTTGAGTAATGGCTCCACCATTTATGGGCTAAGGGTGACTTTGGGCAGATTATTTAACCTCCTTGAGCCTTGATTTTCTCACTGGTAATATTGGGATACTGACAGTATATGCACCACATAGTTGCGAGTCTTAAACAAGATATGGCCTGGAAAATGCTTAGCATACAGAGAGCACATAAGAAGCTCTCAAAAGCTGGCAAAATACTACTACTACTAAAATTAATAATAATAATAGTAAAACTGATAGTGTTTAATGCCCAATGGTTCAAGCTTAAAACTTGACTCTGAATATGCCCACAGGGGCATACACACACACTCATATTATAAATACACAAATATGCAGGTTTATAAACTTCCTAAAGTGGTTTCTTATTCTAAATAAAAATAATGATGGCAGTGTCCCTCCCTCTCAAGCATCTATCATCACCGTTCATAGTTTTTCCTTCATCATCCCTCCCTCCAAGATGTTGTTGGTTCCCTGGGTTCTTAGAAACTATAATTAATTCATACTTTGGACTCTCAGGATTATAAGGTATTATAGGATGGCACAGCTAAGACAAATGATTTAATTCACCAGCTGTCATGTATTTAATTAGAGATTTTGATGAATCCTCCTTACACAGATATGCCTTCCTACTTCATGTTGCGTGAGAGAGAGAGAGAAAGGGGAGAGAGAAAGTTGAGACCACAAGGACTCTGGGACTGTCACACTTTTTGATATCGCTCTTGCTTGTCTGTCACATTAGAATCAGCGGGAAGTGTAGTAAGTGTCGGCTGCCAGCCCTCTGTCATGTCGGGTGGGCAGGGCAAGATGTGATGGAGGCGGCTTCATTTTCCCGGGACACAGGAGAGCCCTACATATGGGGAGGGAGGGCAGGAGCTTTGACAGATCAGAACTGCTTCTGGGGCCTGTTATTCATCTTTCTTTACGATTTTTCTTTCAATTTTGGAGGGGGTATGGACAAAAGCATTTGACTCTCACTGACAACACAGCTCTCAGGATGCAGTGTGTGTGTGTGTGTCTCACACTCTGATAAACTTGGCAGTTTGGCACATAGGCTTATGTTTGCTCTTGTACAGGGAGACAATTGTTCTCTTAAAAATTGCTTTTGTGGCGCTAAGGGACTCTAATGAGGACAACAGTGTATAAAATAAAATATCTAGCTGTGAACAGAATCAGTAACTTCTTTCCATTTGGGGCAAATAACTAGTTCTTTGCAAACAGTGGAGACCCAGATCCTAGCCCTGGAAGTGACCTCCAGGACGGCCAATGTTTACTCTCCAGGTATCACGGTTTGAGCAAACAAATCTCCACCTGGGGAATGCGGCTCACAGAATATCTCCCAACACCCCTATATATCAAGTGTTAATAGCGCCAGGCTACAGGTGAAGGCAGCGCAGCTTCTTTTCCTGCCCAGCTGTCAGAGATACAGGGGCTGTCTTCTTCAGAAGCTCAGAGTCAGACATCCTTGGGGCTGAGCCCAGCTTTGCCTCTCTCTAGTATCTACTCAGTTCTTTGAATGAAGACCAATGTCCTGCTCCATGACATCTAAGTCCTTTAGTTGAGTTTGAACACTCAGCGACCCCAGTGTATTCTTCTTTCCAACTATGTTTATCAGTTTTGTTTTGTCTTTTTTAAGATTTATTTATTTATTTATTTATCCCCCCCCTTGCTGCTTGTGTTTTACTGTGTCCATTCGCTGTGTGTTTCTTCCGTGTCTGCTTATCTCCCCCTTGCTGTGAGGTCCTGCCATGTGTGCCCTCTATTGGATCTCCTCAGGAAATGATCATCATTGAACCTTGAATGCCCCAAGCTTTCTCCTAAATCCATCCCTTTGGTAATGGTATAACCCTCTCCAAGCCTGCCCTTTTTTTTCTATATTTCCAAACCCTACCCTCCAAGATCCAACTCCTTTGCTATCTCCTCCACTAAGATGTCATTTGTCTTCCTCTTCCTCAGCATTAATATATAAGTACTTGTAACTATATATTTTTCTCTGTTGTTTATCCTTTCTTTCCAAATAAACCATAAAATCTTTGAGGAGAGGAGTCAGGCATCTCCATCCATTCATGGATAAGTATGGAGTTAACACTCTGCAAACTCCACTAACCTTACTAATTGGTTCAGCCGACCAATTAATGGAAAGAATTATGTTGGACCTCCCGGGACATAATGCAGTGTTCAACAAGTTATCAGGAAATATCACTGGTCTTCCATCTAATTCACAGTGAGAAGTTTCTGTGTGTGTTGGAGAATGCCTCTGATTTCCCCAAGGAACATGATCCCTGTTGCATTCATTTGCTCCCTTCCCTTCCAATGGAGTGCCCAGGACAGTCAATATGTGGCCTTCTTTACAAAGAGAAATATTGCTAGCCCCTTTTGTTTCATTTTACCTTTCTGACCCCTTCTTTTCCTTTCTTCCCACCATTCTCAGATGAAGCAAAGCACCAATTTTGCATTTGCAGCTCATTAAAGGTTTGGCATGAAGATAATAAAATCTGAAATGGGTTGCAATGAGTATGTCCAGCCACACAAGGAAGGATCATCACGGATGATGTCCAGGTTTGAGGCTTGGGAAATAGGCATGGCAAGAAGTTTGAATTTCATCCTAGGGGCAAGACAGTTGGGAAGGGGCTGAAGGAAATGATGGGGTCATCCATGGGCCCTTCACTCTTCATGGATGGCTAAGACAGCCCCTGTGGCCAAGTTTCTCTCTCAATATAAGGCTAGGCCAGAATCTTCTCAAGTCTGAAACCAGCTCCAGCACATTGCCTATCTCTTTATCACGGGCCCCCATAGCACTCTCCTGTGACTATTTATTTACATCTCTGGTTTCCTCTCTTCGCTGTGACATCTCTCTGGGAAAGGGATTGTCTTATACATCCCTGAATCCTGAGAACTTAGCACAAATCTTTGAACTTTGTATGTTTGTTGGATGAACAAAGAAGAAGGGAGTGAAATAGGCTGGGTTAATTTAGAGCCTCATTTTAAATTTCCCCTCTCTTACCTTTTGGCCCCTTCCCTTGGGGAAAATGTCCATTCCTTACTAATAGCTGAATAAATGTGAATTAAAATTACGTGTGAAGGTATTATTTTGTACTAACTAAATTAGTGAGAACATTTCAAAAACAACAACATTCAATACCATTGAGCCTACAGGCGGAATTACATCTGTGTGTCATTGGTAGTAAGTAAGTTCATACAACTCTCTTGAAATCAGTAAATCCCTCATTTATTCATTTAACAAACATGCACCAAGTGGCTACTATATGCTAGGCATTGAACAAAGCATGAGGAATTCAGAAGGGTAGAAAATACAGGGTCCCTCTTAGTGGTAGCAATACACAATAAACAGGAGTCACAAAAGACTGGCATGTGTATCAAGGCTGAGCTACAGTTAGACAAAGAGGGAGACAAGTGATCCAAGATGGCCAGCAAACGTTCCAAGGTGAGAAAGACCATGCTTCCTTTGAGGATCAGAGAGTACAGAGTGGGGAGTGGGGCCGTGTAGAGTCTTAGTAAGAATGTTGAGCAATGTTCCAAAAGGCAGTGGAACCCTCACAAACTTTAGATAAGGGAGTGAACTGATCAGGCAAGCCTGTTTGGAGGCTAACTCTGGCATCCCCATGGAGAACTGGCAGGCGGAAGCAAGTGTGAAGGTGGGAAATGGAATTAGGAAGCAATTGCAACAACCCAGAGGGAAGTGAATGTTAGCCTGGGCCAAGTAAGGCAGTGGGCATGAAAAGAAGCAGATTTATTCAAGAAATTGGAGAATCTCCCAAAGAAACAGATGCTTTACAGGATCTGAGAAGTGAGGCGAAAGATCAAGGGTGATGGGGTTGGAGGTAATGGTGCAGCATTAGGTGAGAAGGGAACACAAGAGGGTGGGAAACACATAGCAAGAGCCATTGACTGGTCCATTTCTTTAACTCCCCTCCTGGGAATTTATCTTGGAAAAATAATTCAGTGGGAGGTAAAAGCTACATGCCCTTAAATATTGATGACAGCATCATCTATGAAAAGCAACAACCACAAAAGGGAAATTTAAAACTTGGACAATGAACTAGATGCCCAATAGCGAAAGCAAACACGTGGGTAGTACTTATTCCGGGCCAAGTATTTTTCTACGTGTTTAACATAGAGGAACTCACTGAATCCTAACAACAACCCTGTGAAGTAGGTCCCATTATTATCCATACTCTGTAGGCAAGCAACTAAGACACAGAGCCAGGATATGAGCCAGAGAGCCAGCCTCTTGAGAACATACCCACACTCCACTGCCTTTCCATGACAGCGGAATGTTTTGGTAAGTTAGGGTACATCAGAAGGTTGGAATTTTAGACAACCATTAAACAATCATTAAAATAATTCTTTGGAAACAAGGGAAATGCATCTGGTATATTACTAAATAAAAATTCAGAGGAAATGGTGTGCAAAGTCTGATAACAATTATGTTAAAATATGTGCACACATGGAGCAGATCTGGAGGAGAATTTACCATGGCAAAAACAGCTGTGCTGCTCAAATGATGGGATTACAGTGATTTTCACTCTCAATTGTTTTTATATTCTGGATAATATCCACCTTTCTTTTAAAGAAAAAGGCAAAACAAAGTACAAAAATGTATATGCTGCATATTTTCACTATATGAAGCTAAGAAAAAGGCAAAACTAATTTATAGGGATAGAAATTAAAATGATGATTATCTTGACAAGTTGAGTCAATTATATTGTATGTAAATTATACCTCAATTTAAAAATATGAGTATGGGAACTCAAAATATTTTGACGTTTCCTTCTTCCATCTCTCTATGAGGAAGCTACCACAGAGGAATAGCTTGCAGGTCAATCAGCCCACTTCTCCATCCATGGCTTTCTCTTGCTAGAACAGGGAATTCCAATGGGTGGTGCAATCCCGTAAAATAGGGGTCATCAAGCCACAGCCCACAGGCCAATTCCAGTCTGCCACGAGTTTTTGTAAATAAAGTTTTATTGGAACACAGCTATGCCCATTTGCTTTGATATCTCAGGCTGCTTTTGCACTTTAGAGCTATGTTGTGTATGAACCACAAAGTCCAAAATGTTTACTATCTGGGTCTTTACAGAAAACGTTTGCCAGTTCTTTCCCTAGGGAACATTTGGAAATGTGTACAGGTGTTTGGGGTTGTCATGGTGGCTGAGTGGGGGCCACTACTGGAATTGACTGGGCGTTGCTACTACAACGAAAGATGAAGAACCACCCTGCCTAGCCCTGCCCTGACCCCACTGAGAAACCCGTTCTAGAAGTAGGTTCAGAACCTAGAGAAGGATGTAACCGATAAGGCTTTGGCCTCCAAGCAAAGCAAAACTCTACACAATTTCATTTCCCCCACTTTGAGAGATGCATTTCTTTTCTTTTTTCCCTCCTTAGGCAAGGAGCATTAGAAAAGCATCTACCTCTTAGCTTCCTTAACTCCATCTAACTTTTCAGTTACTGTTTGACAGCTTGTCTCACAGTTTCCCTTAGAACCCAGTTTTAGAATCAAGAAGAAGGGTTTTTAAAGTTGCCAAACCCAAGTTTAACAGAACAAGACAGAAATATTCACCAGGCTTCTAACTTCCACCTCTCCCAGTGGGATCCAGAAAGGCTGTTCTGCTTCTCACATCGGAATCGTTGCTTTGGAGTTTACAAAGTAATTTCTGGCTACAGTGCAAGAGCCTCTGTTCTGTGTGGCATTCTGTGCGAAGAGCAGACTTGCCAGTTTTAAAGCGGAGAGGCGAAGAAATGACTTGCCTGAAGTTAAGTGGCTAACCTGAACTCAGACCAGGCTTCCAACTTCGAGTCTAGTGTCCTTTTCCTGGACCTGCCTATTAATATTGTGCTCAAGTGATTTAACAGTGGAATTCATGCTGGGAAGCCTTTGGAAGGCATGTCAGACCACAGAGAGAGAGATGAGAAGTAGGACAAGATTCCGTCCCCTGAGGCCCCTTTCCCTGAGCTCACGTGGTACTCTGCCTAAGAAAGCTCAGACATCAGTCTCCCCAGTAGACTCACAGCATTTTGAGGACTGGGACTAGGTCTTTTTCATCTTAATCTCTTTTCATTCCCAATACTTAATAGAGCACAATGGTATATAGTAGTACATGATAAATGGTGGAAGAAAGAGAAAGAGAGAAAAAGGAAGGAAAGAAGGAAGGAAGGAAGGGAGGAAGGAAGGAACTAAAAAGCCTCATCCTCACTGTCCTTCCCTTTGCCCGGAAGGAATAAAAAGATAATAGCAAGGAAGCGGGTGTGGTTCAGTGGATAGAGCCCCCGTTTACCATATGGGAGGCCCGGGTTCGCGTCCCGAGGCCTCCTTGTGAGGGCACGCCGGCCTGAGCGGTGCGCTGGGCTGATGCAGCAACCTCACGGCAGGAAGCGGGTGTGGCGCAATGGATAGCGCACCCGTTTACCATATGAGAGGCCCCGGGTTCGCTTCCCAGCGCCTCCTTGTGAGGGCAGGCCGGCTCGCGCGGCGCCGTGGGCTGATGCAGCAAGACCTCACAGCAAGGGGGAGATAAGCAGACACAGAGAAGACACAGAGAAGACACGCAGCGAATGGACACAGCAGCACAAGCAGCAAGGGGGGGATAAATAAATAAAATAAATAAATCTTTAAAAAAAAAAAAGATAATAGCAAGGTGTGCTGGTTTGCCAGGCCTGCTATGATAATGACCACAGACTGTTTGGCTTAAATAACAAGCATTTGTCGTCTCACAGTTTGGGAGGATAGAAGTCCAAAATCAAGGTGCCACATACCACGCTTTCTCCCGGAGTTTGTCGTGCCCTGGTGCTGGCTTGCAGCAAAGCTTGGGGCTCCTTGGCTGGTAGAGCCATCGCTGCCTGCGTCACGTGGTGATCTGTCTCTTTCAGCCTCCTTCTCTGGCTTCTGCTTCCACGTCGAAATTTCCTCTGCTTGTAAGGACTTCAGTCATATTGGGTTAAGGCCCACCCTGTGTCCGTTTGGCCTCGTCTTAGCAGGATCTTTGAAGATCCCATTTACAAATGAGTTCATATCCCTGGGACCCAAAGACATGTTAGGGTCGGAAAATGCCTTTGTGAGGGACATGGTTCAATCTACCACACAAGGTATGAAAGAGAGTAGCTAACACACTTGCAAAGCATGAATGGCCCTCTTCCAAACATGTACAAGACTTAGCTCATTGATTCTTCCGACAACTGTCTGAGGTCAGTACTTTTAGTATCTCCATTTATTTTACAAATGAGGAACTGATCAGCCAGGTTACAAAATTAAGCCAAGGTCACAGGACCTTGGAAGATGGAAATTGGAAGAGCTGGGATTTGAACTAAGGTGGGGAAGACTTCTGGGCCAGAGCCCTTAATTACTGTAGCTTTTTGCATCTAATGCCAAATGCTGGAGCAATACAATCTCATCAGCCCTCTTGGGGGGCATGTCTAGAGAAGTAACTCCTCTGTATGGATTTCCAGGAGAACCTACTCCAAACCCAGGGGAATAAAGAGGGAAGACTCCTTAGTTCATTAACATTCATAAGAAGCAACTCTCTCCCAAAAATTACCTGTAGAGATACAAAGGTATGTGGTTAAATGGATATTTGATTTTGTAGTTTCAATAGTCAGATCTTGGCCCCACCTATGAGATAAATGCCTCAAAAAGTAGCATAATATAATGCAGTCAGAAATAAATGCATTTTTTTTTAGTTAGGCCAGTAAAAAGAATTTATTTGGGAAATGGGGGAAAAGAACAGAGATTGCTGAGAAATGGGAGAGAAAGACAGAAATACACACCAAGATTTGGTGTGGGCTCCTCTAGGCAGAGAGAGAAGAAATGCATTCTTAAATGCTGAATGGGATTGTCAAACACCGGATGTAGCTTGGGTAATCAGCTAATGAAAACGCTTTTGCACTGGGTTAAAAGTGCAGGGGTGAGAGAATCTAAGCAGGGGTTTGGAAGTTTAGCAACTGTGTGTTTTAACTTTTCAAAATTTAAATTCAAGACAATTTGAGTGGTTTAGAGAGAGAGATTAGCAGAGGGGCCAGAGCCAGAAGTGTTTAGATAGAGAGAGGGAGGAGGTGAAGGGAAAAATGAAGTACTATTATTTCTTGAAAAGTGAGCATGCAATTTATTTTATAATTTGCCCTGAACTTGACATTAAAAATTGGGGTAATGGATATTGGTGATGGTAACATAGTATTGTGAATGCAGTTAATACAACTCAATTGTACACTTGAACATGGGTAAAATGGGAAAGTTTGAGTTGTACATATGTACTACAATGAAACATTAAAAATATATATATGCACAAATATGTGACTACACCAAATACCATTGATTGTACACTTTGGATGGATTTATGCTTTATTAATATGTGTCAATAAAATTGATTTAAAATATATATATATATATATATATATATATCGAGTTCAAAGAGACACGAGTGGAAGGTGGGTGAGGAATGAACGTCAGTCTTGGGACCTGCAGGGTGGTGTTTGGGTCCCACCTCCACTGTCCAGTAGCTCTACGGTTCTGAGCAAGTACCTTAACCCCTCTGAGGGTCTGGGTTTTTCTCTGAAAGCTGAGTCAGTTATCCTGACTTCAAATGGTGGTTTTAAAAAGCAAATTAAATGAAAGGGATTACTATTTATGATCCTGGTTCTTATCACCTGTCTATTTCCTTGACCACAGAGCTACTTTTTAAAGGAGCTAAGTAGGAAAGCAAGGGAATAATAAACCATTGCAATAACTAATATCTAAGTAAAAAGCAGCAGTATCTGACATTTTTGAGTGTTAAGCACTTTTTACTAACATCTCATTTAATTCTTAAAAGATCCCTAACAGGTTGGCACTAGCATTATTCCTCCTTTTATGGATACGTTAGGTGAGACTCAGAAAGGTTACATAAACTGCCAAAGCCAAGTTGCACAGGGAACAAGTGACCAGGCAGGATTCACACCCAGGTCAGTGCAACTTCAGAGCCTGCACCCTCAACTTCCAGGCAATACACTCACAAGGCTACTTGGGCGAGATGCAGGCAGAACAGTGCCTACCCCTGCCCCACCAAAATGTCATGGACTAGTCCCTAGGACCTGTGATTAGTTACCAAACTCGGTGTACTAGTTAGCCAAAGGGGTGCTGATGCAAAGAAATCTGTTGGCTTTTATAAAGGGTATTTATTTGGGGTAAAAAGCTTACACTTACAAGGCCCTAAAGAGTCCAACTCAAGGTTACTTCTTTACCAAACTCTGTTGCCATGTGTTGAAACAAGATGGCATCCATGTCTGCGAGGGTTCAGCCTTCCTCTTCCCTCTTAAGGCTCCATGGGCCCAGCTTCTTCCCATCTCAGCTGTAGGCTGGCTCGTCTCTCTTCCCAGGCTCGTTTCTTTCCAGGAGCAGTTGCTCTGCTCTCTTCACAAGGTCAGCTATAAACTATCAGGCAAATGGCTCAACTCTCTTCCCAGGGCCTCTGCTGTGTCTATGGAGCTGTCTCCCTTCCTCCATGTATCTTCTGTGTGTAATCTCCTTCTGTCTTCTTGATTGAGTGTCCATTTATATAGCCCACCAAGGGGGTGGGAACTCAACCCTACAAGCCCTAATGATGTGGTTGAATCAAAGCCCTAATATTGATTTAATCAAGTAAATGGAAAGCCTTTGGATTTAAATCAATCAAAGGGTATCATGCCCAGAGGAACAGACCAGTTTACAAACATAATCAATGTCTCTTTCTGGAATTCATAAATATCAAACTGCCACACTTGGCAAAAGCGCTTTGCAGATGCAATTAAGTTAAGGATCCTGCAATGGGGAGATGATTCTGAATTATCCAGGTTGGCCCGATGTAAGGACAAGGGTCCTTTAAAAATGAAGACTCAGACACAGATTTGAAGATGCTGTGCTGCTGGCTTTGAAGATGGAGGAAGAGGCCAAGAGCCAAGGAACCCAGGCAGCCTCTAGAAACTAAAAGAGGCAGGGAAACAGAGTCTGCCCTAGGGCTTCCAATAGGAACACAGTCCCGCTGACACTTGGTTTTAGCACTTCTGACCTCCAGAATTGTGAGATGGTAAGTTTGTGTTGCTTGAAGCCACTGAGGTTGGGTGATTTATTACAGCAGGAATTGGTGAACTCAAGTCATATTACAGCACGAGGTCAGGCAGGAAGCTCTAGACCTGTACTGGTCAATGCAGCAGCCAATAGCCATATGAAGCTATTTCAACTTAAAATTAAAATGAAATACAATTTACAATTCCATTCTCCATGGCTAGCGGCCACTGTGTTGGACAGTGCAGATATAGACCATTTCCTTCATCATGGAAAATTCTTGACAGCACTGCTCTGGAGTGAGAAGTTGACACATCTCCACATCTGCAATTGTTTACATGGAAATTGAATGAGGTGTTCATTGGGTGCCATGGGCGATGGAGACAAACTTCCCAGGTTCAAATCCCAGCTCTGCCACTTTCTAGCTTTGCAAATGGGTGTGACAAATAATGGCGCCTCGCCTACAGGTCTATTATGAAGATTGAATGTAGACAATGCTGGTAAATTGTTTTAGCACAGTGCCTGGCACATAGTGGACATTTTAGTAAATATCAACTGTTATTATTATTATTGCTTCCCTTTTAGACACGATGTTCCAGAAAGTTCACTGAGATTCATCTCAAGCTGACCATGTCTCATAAATGAGCACACCTTAAAACGGCGGTCGCTGTCTCATGCTGCCGATCGAGTGCAGCATTCTAAAAACGACATGGTGCCCAAAAAGAGAGCAAAGAATGGAAGCGTTGCCTGTGAGGAAATATTACATAAGACACTTGCCCTGAAAGTGGTTTTGCAGCCGTGTGAATACAAATCACGGACATGCAAATACTCCTTAGAAATATTTATGATGAAACTTCAGTACCAACCCAAACAGCCTTCACATAATGAAACGAAACCATAAATTATTTCCAAGAACATTGTAATGCCAAGGGAACTCACTTAATTATCCATTATCCCAGAAATGTAGACATAATGTTAATTAAAATGAAGGGGGAAAGCCATTTCCATTTTTTATTAAGATTCATTGGGCTCTTGAAGAGCTGTTTGCCCTGAAGGCAGGGCCAGGTGATGGAGCACTCATCCTGGAGAGCCAAAATCAGTAACCCAGACGAGTACCAGGGCACCTGAAGGTCAGGAAACAGCACCTCCAAAGAAGGGCAGGAACTGGCTGCCCCTCACTGCCTAAACAATCTCTTGCCCACAGATGCCTGCGTTTCTACCATAAGAAATGTTCTTTCCTTCATCTGGCTATTGCCATCTCCTTATTTCTCTCTCTTTCAAAGCCTCAAGGTATCTAGAAGGGACAGCACACTGGGTCTTCAGCATTTCAGGAAGTGCTAAGGATGCAAAGTAGTAGAGCCATGGCTTCCATCCCTGTGTTTTCCAGAGCCCTGGGGTTGTACCGAGGACAGAGGGAAGAGGATAGAGAGACAAAGAGGTCCGGGGACAATGAAGATGCCCAGTGGGCCTGGTTTCAGACCCCCAAACTGGTCCACAAGAAAACCTTGTTTTTTTCAGTTGCAATTTACAGTTCAAAACATTCATCACATGTGTGTCCCAGCCTGTTTTTCACTTTCCCCTGACGCCTGAGTAATTCTGGTCTGGCTCCATCAGGCTGTCTAATGTAGTCCCTGCCCCCACCTCACCCCCCCTGTCTTCCCCACTTAGAAAAATCCAGACTGAACACTGGACCTGAAGAATTGAGAGAGAAAAGAGAAAAGTGGGCAAACAAGAGGACCAAGCAGGGGGCCGGGGGGGTTGGAGAGGAGCTCTGGAGCAGCTGTGGCAGAAGAGGGCAGTGGGTGGCCTTGGGGATGGTGTGTGCCCTTTGGCGGACCCCGAAAGACCCAGAAAAGGACGTGAGTTACTCTGAGCTGACATGAGGGTATGGCCTGTATTCTCTTGCCCCTACCACCACTCAAGCTGCACAGACATGTCATAGATTTTCCAATTTTGTGTGCGATTTGGTTGGTGAAAAAAAGAGGGGTGTTATTTTTTAAATATATGTTAAATCTTCTGGTATATAGGAAAGGAAAGTCCACTGCTATTCCAAAGCCCTAGCACTTAGTAAGGCTCTGTAAATATTTGTGGAATGAGGCCTAAATGAATGCTTAAACAAATTAATTTCTTAATAATTGGTATCTACTACTTAATAGTCTAAGTAGGGGCAGTAGGATAACCTCTCTCTGTAGAAAGAAAAAAGAGATAAAAGAGAACCAGGGAGTGGCTGAACTATTTGTAGCCACTGTGTCATGTATGTGTCTAATATGGTCTCCAGGAAAATAATCTCTAAAAGCATCTATGACAAAATGAAAACACCAACTTACATGCCCTAATGAAAGATACAGTTGGGTGTTTCCAATGACACTGCAATGTCAAAGGAAAGCAATGCATTACTGATCCAAAATTATAAGTCTATATAAAATATAAAAGTCTATATAAAATATGAAAGTCTGTGGTTCTGTCTGCCTGTCTATCAGAGCCTTTGTTCTTCCCATCACCCCAAGCCCCGTTTCTGTGCCTCAGCCTTCCAATCTGCATGATGGAGATAAACCCACCAGCTCTGCCTACCACGTGGGCCAGCGGACAATGAATGTTAGTGGGCTTTGTAAGCCGTTGGACTCCATATAAAAAGCAGACACCACAGTGTTGGTGGGAATGGAAATTATCACAGCCTATGAGGAAAGCAACTTGGCAATATCCATTAAAATATAAAGTGCATGAACCCTTTCACCTGACAATTCTATTTCTAAGAAATAATCCCACAAATGCACTTACTCAGGTGCACAAAAAGACATTGGAGAAGGTTCACTGTAGCACAGGCTGCAATAGGAAAAATAAACTGAAAACAGGGAAGTGGATGTGGCTCAAGTAATTGGGCTCCCGTCTACTATATGGGAGGACCCGGGTTCAATTCCCGGGGCTTCCTGGTGAAGGCAAGCTGACCCGTGCCCGTGGAGAGCTGATGGCTCACGCCCGCGGAGAGCTAGCTCAGCAAGATGACGCAACAAAGGGAGACAAGCAGACACAGAAAAACATGTAGCGAATGGACACAGAGAGCAGACAGCGAGCACAAGCGGCAAGTGGGGGGCAATAAATAAATAAAATAAATCTTTAAAAAATAAAGTAAATAAACTGAAAACAATCTGCCTATTCATCAATAAAGAGTTATGCTCCCATTATTATGGCGAATTATGCAGCCATTAGAGAGAACAGGATAATGCATGGAATATGTGCTATATTGAGTAAAAAAGTAAAGTATGGCACAATATGTCTAGTATGATCTCATTAATGTAAAACGTGTGATGGTGTGTGTGTGTGTGTGTGTGTGTGTGTGTGTGAGCACAGACATAATCTGGAAGGCTGTTCACCAAAATGTTAGCAATACTTACCTCCAGGGAGTGAGCTGTAGAGGGATAAAAAGGAATGTCACTTCTTTTCTTATACGCTGCATACTTTTAATTATTGCATTAACCTCTTACCTGGTCCCCCTGCTTCTGCCCTTGCCCTGGGGTGTATTCTCACCGCAGCAGCTGGAGTGAGTGATGCTGATGCAGCCTAAGTCAGATCATGTCCCTCCTCTGCTCAAAATCCCCCCAAGTCCCTCAGAGCAGAAGTCAAAGTCCTCACGATGCTCCATGCAAGGCCTGCGAGTCCCGCCTCTTGCCTCCCTGCGTCTGTCCCAGCTCATTACCTTCCAGCCAAACGGCGTCCTTGAACACACTCTCCAGCCCCGGGGCCTTTGCACGGTCTGATCCCTCTGCCTGAACATTTCTTCCTCAGGTCTCTGCAGAAGTGACTCCCTCACCTCCCCAGGACCACCTACTGGCCCTGCTCTGGTCCCCATACTTAAACTTGTAACTGACAGCCCTCTACCCTCTCCACTCTGTCCCACTTTTTGCACAGCATTCATGTATTTCTAAATGCCAGTTGTTTATTGTCTGGTTTCTCCAATCACAATGTAAGTGCCATTAGGACGGGGATACTCATTCTTCAGTCACACCTGTCCCTTCTAGTCAATCGTCATTGCTCCAAAACTGCCCTTTCCCCTTCTCTCCCTTTTCGCTGCCCATATCTCCCAGAACAGACCTGCAACCAGCAGCCTTCCTGCACACTTGCCATTTAGCCAATGTAATATTTGCAGATCCATCAATTCATACCAAAGTGCAAAGGCCTCACTGTTCATTCTCATAGGGTTTATTGGCACTCAACTGGGTTGAGTTTTCAAGTCAAACCTATGGAGAAGCGATTCTCAAACTCAAGGGTGCATAACGATCGTGTGAAGGTACCTGGCTTTCAGATCCTTGAGATTCTAAGCCAGTGTGTTGGGGGGCCCAGGAATCTGCATTTCTAAGAAGCACTCTGGAAGATTCTTCTGGAGGTGTTGCACGGACTCCACTTCTAGTGATCATGCCAGTCATCTGGCTATTTCCCACTAAGCACTACGCGGCACCCTGTGAATTCACTGTTCTTATTCCATAAACTAGATTTTTAAACAGACACCATGCTGATTGAAGTGACACTGTAATATATATTATAGAGAGCGAGCTAGTAGAGCAGGAATTGCGTTTCTCTTTGAACATCTCCACTTGCCTGATCTCCACGCGAAGTGCTTTCTCTTGAGGGACACAGCAGTCCCTGGCTTACCTCTCAGCACATGTACAAGCCAACCTACTCCCTTCTCAGGACAAGGACACCTCCAGATCAGAGCCTCTCAAATCTCAATGTGCAAACCTGTCACCCGGGATCCTGTCTTAAAATGCAGATTCTTATTCAGTAGATCTGAGCGGGGCCCCAGAGTCTGCAGTTTTCCCAAGCTGCTAGGTGATGCCAATGCCCTTGTCCACAGGCCACACTTGGAGTAGCAAGGGTCTTGACTGGGGGCAAAATAGGTTTCATCATCATGTCATGTCATGTCAGAATGACTGGTTGTGCCTGCCTGGTTTACTAACTGAGAAAGATTTGGAGGCCAATTCGCAGCTCAGAGAAAAAGACTGAGATCAATTAGTGATGCCTGTCACAGGCGTGGGATGGAGTCCTTTGGATGTGTGCTACCTGTTCTGGGCTATACACGTTCTCCCAACCTTCTTACTTAAGCTGACTCCATCAGGGAAGCGTAATGCCCAAACAAGTGCATACACAAACAGATACACTCAAACCCTCACTTGTAATCACCCAAACCACTCTGTCCAGTGCCTCATTCATTCTTACCTCCTGGAACTTCCAGAGACTCAAAGTTCCTGTGCTTTTCCCACAAGTGAGCCACCCCCATAGGTGAGCTTCTTTTTTCTGCAACCCTCTGTAATCTCTCCCTGAGCCAGAGAAGAACAAATACGTAGAACTTGCATGTACCCACAACCTGACTTTTTTCTAAGATAGCCTTGCTGCTTCCAGTCATAAGGTGTTTCCCGCTGAAAGCGGCAGGTTTCAATGGAGTCACTTGCCACTCTTCTGCCTCCTAGTGTGTCAGGATTTAATTGACTCTAATTAAAAAAAAACAAAACCTTTTGTAATTTATTGACTTTGCAACAAGGCTTTCTGCTGACACAAACTGCTTGGGACTTCTTACAGGAGCCCGAGGCACCCCCACTCTACCTCCTCTGCATCCCATCTTTTGGCTCCCCCAATTTTTCTATCCTTTGAAAATGTAAAACATGTGGATACAATGGCTTGGAAAAATAAAAAAACAGAAATAGAAAGAACCAGCTCCTCATCGGAACACCTCCCGCCTGTGTCCCATGGAGACTGGTTTCATCTGAACTCAACAGAAGTCATTTTCTAATAAAGGCGCGGGGGGACCGGCAAAGCCTGGCCTGACCTCCCACTTCAACAGCACCCACGTGGGCTGATCCCAGAATCATCTGCTTCCTCCACAGCAGGCAGAGTCAACTCCGCACAAGAGGAACGCACAGAAGAGAAGATTTTGGCTACGTTGCAGCGTTTCAGCCAAAATGAATGCTCCCACCTGGTAGCTTTCAAACAGGATCCATGCCGATTTTTCATTTGGGCTGTAAACAATAGAGAAATAGTATTTTGTATTTCGCACCTGTAGCCACGCTTCCCATCACCCACATCACTCCCCAGTTATGCCATGAGGCGGGCAGGGGAAAAGTGTGTTCTGAAGGGGTCTGAACAGAAAGCACGTGCTGGAATCAGAGTTTCTAATAAGATGGGAAAAAAGCCCTCATATCCATGAAATTCTAGCAGCCATTTCTTCAGAACTCAGATATCTTAGTATTCCCCATTTGATGCGGATTTCAGTGTTCCCTTTGGTTAACTCAGCGGTGTCTCTGCCAAAATGTGTTCACTTATCTCACTGCAGTTGAGCTTCTTCTCTCATGTCCCGAAAACACAAATGCAGATGTAAATCCTACATACGCACCCAGGCTCACACGCGTTCATTAAGCATGCACACTATAGAGGAATCTGGCTTAATGAAAGTTTATTTGAAGAGAATGCTTATTTAAATGCAGCCTACTCCTGCAAATGGAAATGGGTTATTTTGGGATAATTGCATAGCTGTGCATTCACCCTCCTGGGTGGCCTGACTGTTTCTTAACCTTTTCTAACTGGAAAAAATATATATTTTTTTCATCTTCAAAGAGAAACTAATGGGACTTCATTAGGTCAAGCGCATGGTCGTGAGGCTTAGGGGCCGAGGAGAAACCCAGATGGGAATTCTGAAAGAACGACGCTAGTGGGGGGGAGGCGGGCAGAACTCAAAGGCCCTCATTTCCATACTGCTGAGTATTAGGCCCAGTAAAGACGGCTAATGTGGGCCTTTAAATATCTAATTACAGTAAACAGGCTTCCCCCTCCGAATAAAAAGCTACATTTATGCCTTTTTAGGAGTCAAGAGGAAAACCACCCTATAAATACCACAAGGAAGTCATTGACAGTGCCCTGGGGAACTCCATGGTGTCCTTGAAGGCTTGTACAAATTCCAGGAAGTAGGATACGTATGTGATCGGGGGTGCCCAAGCAGCGTGAGGCTCGGTCTGATGTCCACAGGAGGGCTTCTCACTGTCAGACCCCCAGTACCCCCTTTCTGTCCATAGATCTCCATGGCCTCACCCACCCCTCCCCAGTTAATGGATGGGCAGTTGGTTCTCAGCAGCCAACCGTCACTTGCATAGCTTAGTTTCTCCCAGCTACAGATGTCCTTGAATGGCCCCTGGGCAGCATCCCACCTGACCTACCTGGATAGAGAGAAACCCTCCCTCTTCGGTAATCTTCCACCTGCAAGCAGCACTCCACCCTATCTGTCAGGATGTCAGGCAAACAGCACAGACCATACAAAGGTAAGATGAGCTGCCATCTTGCAGCTTCCCTATTACTTCTAGGGTCCTTCTACTCACCCATCCCTGCCCTCCTCCCCCAACCAGTGGCGTGGCAGATACCCCAACCTGGCACCTCTGGACCAGGGCACTAGAGGGAACAGTCAAGGTGTACCAGACACAGGCCCTGTCTTTAAGAGTGGGAGGTGCTTTGCACAAGTGATTGAGACATAAATATTTGCATCTTAAAAACAATAACCACCACCACCACCACCGGAAACAAACTTACAGGCGAACAAACAAATCCCAAAAATAAAGCAATGGGTACTAAATACAAAGGACTCATTATCTGCAAAAAATGGTTAGACTGAACTACACGCACATGTTTAAGGGACAGATGAGTTTGGAGATGGTGGCTCCCTGGTGAGAGATGAAGGGAAATGAGCTGGCAGTTGGAGAGGAGGAACATGGAGTAGAGTTATCTCTAAGGCAGACGATGGGGTACTTTTGGCTTCTCTGATTTCCCAAGACAACTGAATGTGGTTTTATAAATGGCCAGTACCAATGAATCAACCAGTTATTTTCCAGAGGGAAAAAGTCAAATTTCAAAGCCTGTGATTTGTTTTGTTTTGTTTTAATCCCATTTGAACTATTTCCGGAATACGATCGTTGATTTGGGTGTCACATCAAACCTTGACTCCTCTTCCCTCCCCAAAACAACTGATTTGCCATCGGGGGGCATGAAGGTACTCCATTAGGACAGGGGCTTTGTGCGGCTCATTGCTGGACAGCCAGTGGCTGGTATACAGCAGGAGCTTAATAAAGGAGTTCTGATTTTATTAAGTTCTTGTGTTATTTAAGGACTAATGCTCTAGTGGATGGCTTCTGTGACTCCCCTGAAAAGACTCCAGGCAGGGCATGGACTTGCCCCAGGAGTGGAGGGAGCCTTGGGTTTTCAGACAGCCAGTGCAGCAATGCAGACAGGTGCTTGACTCTGCAGCCTCTACCCAGAGAGCTCGCACTTTGCTGGGGGAAAAGGTTGCCCAGTCCTGGATTTCCAAGCACTCATGGGAAAAAGGGGTCTGTGTCTTCCACTAGAGGAGACAAGCTTGTCCTCAGTGGAGTGTCTATAGTTCTCCAAGGATCTCAACTCCATATGGGTGCTGCTGCACCCTTCTTTGTTTCTGGGGTGCTGAGGTTGCAAAAGCAAAGAGTTCAGTCCAGTAAGGTGGTGGAGACCATCCTGGTGGTACACACATTACAGCTGCCGACTGAGCAGAGCCTCATCCTTCCCACCACCAAGGGAAACTCAAGGCCTCTGGAACACTCTAGCAATGAAGCGAGGCTCCATTACAGATATCACAGGTGTTCTGGGAACCATAAGTGTTTAGGAAGTCAGTCCACCCCCACAGGGCCCAGATGACATTTATGATGAGCTGGAGGATCTTAGTGGCCCACATGCAACCATCCTGCCATCTTACAGCCCACAGCACTTTCCAGCTTGCAAAGGACTTTCACATCCTTCTCATTCATTCATACATTCATTCATTGAACAAATATTTATTGGACACCTACAATGTGCCTAACCCTGTTCTCAGCACTGTAAATACAGCAATAAGCAAGATAAAGTACCTGCCTCCAAGATGTGTACATTCTAGTGGTGGAGACAGGTGGCACACAGATAAATAAATACTATGTCAGCGCAAGATAAGTGCCCTGAAAAATCAAACAGCAGATCTGGGTAAGCAGACAGAAGGAGATGCAGTTTTAGACAATGAGGTCAGAGGAGGGTTCTCTCAGGAGGTAGCCTCTGAGCTCAGAAAGGAGGCAATGAGTTTTGTGAATCTCTGGGAGAAGAGGGCTCCTGGGTTTAAAGTGCAGCCGAGTTACTGCGGTCCGTTAGACCTCGACCTGCGGATCTTCAGGGGGTAAATCGCTTTTCTAAACCAAGTTTTAAAAATACTCCCTTGGAGTAAATGCTCTCAGATTTGTGCTGACTTCAGGAGGCAAGCAGACTGCCTTGGCAGCAATTTTTAAAAATGAAACGGAAAGCAATTATGCTCCATTGCAGCAATTTACTCGGTGGAAATCTGGGGAGCCAAAAAAGGTAAATGCATCCTCTTTATCCCGAGGGTCCCCTAGACCGGGGGGTTTCCTCAGGGCCGGGACCTGAGCCCAGGGTGTCTTCAGAGCCCTAGGGACACACACACACTCCAATTTCCCGGTACCCACACCTCTCATCCGTGTAGCTGGGAGTGAGTCACCCAAGAGCAGCCAACTTGGGCACGGAGCAGCAGAGACGAGGGAGAGCTTTTGTGTGTGCTTCCCAGACATGACACATTCTAAGAGGGTGCAGCCAAATCAAGTCTCCTGGGGCCTCAAGTGTTGATCCGCAGTGAAAAAGGCTTAAAATGACAAGCAGAGGGGAAGGAAGGCTGCCCAAATCACACCGCGCTTTTAACCCAGCCAGACACCCCATACACCTGACTAGCGCCTGCACGCTCCACTTTCTCATCTTGCTTTCCTCCCATCCACCCCAACTTTAACTAGTGCCTCTATTTTAACATTAAGTTTGAGAAAATATGTGCAAACAGTGCATCCTCAGAATATACAGGAAAAGCAAAAAGAAGAACATAAAAATCATTCAAAGTCACCATTCGGCAATAACTGCTTTTCATGTTTTGCTGTATATCCTTCAAGAGTTTTCCTTTCTCACGTTATTTATGCACACATATCTTTAAACAAGATATAACCACACTATATGTCATTTAACATAATTTTTCCCTAGAGAAATAAAAAACATCTTCCTAGGTCTATGTAGCTGATATACATATCCAATGTGTTTCCCAAATCATATTTAATGGCTGCAGAGGATTCTCCTTTATGGTCCTGCCATAATTTATTTGATTTTTTCCTGTTATCAGAATTTCCATTATTATAAGCAACGCCGTGGTGAGCAGCACTCCCTCATTCATTTAACAACTTTGGCTTAGCGTGCCTTCTCTGGCTAAGTTTGCGAGCACATTCTTAATTATTCCCCGAGGAAAAAATTTCTCCAAGTGGAGTTGCCGGGTCAAAGCACATACGTGTGTTTAAAGCTTTTGAAACAAACATATTCGTCTTATTGCCAAACTGCTCCCCGAAAGGTCGTTCCGAGTTGAGCTCCTACCAGCCTGGCATGAGACCATCTGCTTCCCAACCTCCTTGCCAATGCTGGCTTAAAACATTTTTTTGTCAATTTTATAGGAGAAAATATCTCAACGTTTCACTTTTCAATCCTTTGTTGTTACCCAGTCTGAACATTTTTCCATGTGCATTGACCGTTTAGATTTCTCTTTTACTGAACTGCTTATTCATAGCTCCAAGGATACGTCTTAATTAAGTCTAGGATGAAAAGGGAAGAATGGAGAAAATTAATAATTATTGAGTGCTTGTTATTTGCCAGACAGGCTATACTATTTGCTTCACTGGGGGGGTGGGGGGGTGGGGATGCATCTGCTATTGCAACAATTCTATTATCGTCTCCATTTCACAGGTGATGATGCTACAGCTCTGAGACGGGAACTTGTCCAAAGTCACACAGGTGGAGAGGGCAGAGTCAAACTTCTAACGCTCTCTGCTTCGCAGCAGGCATTTACACTTTATCTGATTCTGGGGATCTTTGCTTTGAAAGGGAAAGCTCTGTGAGGACCCAAACAAAGGTGGTTTGTCCTTATTGCACAGATCTTGCCCCAGCACCAAGTCGCTTGGTGATACTGAATGGCTTGCTCAGAGAGCCTACCCATCTCAGATGATTTGTTACCAGTTTAGCCAAAAAGCTTCTGGGAATACGCTCTTTAGAAAAAACTTGGAAAGGATGACTAGCAAGTTGGCAGGACCAAATCTTTATCATTGAAGCTGAGTGGCTACAGAACGATTTTAGAAGTTATGGCATATTCTCCGTGCAAGCACAGCTTTCGGAAGTAGACTTCGTGTGCTCAGACTTTGCATCATTGTATCAACAGATGAACAGCAGTGTCAAGGAGCTCCTGACTCTCACCCTCTATGCAAGCTTTCCCCCCTAGCCTAGAACACTGCTCCTTCATCTTCTCTCTTATGTGGTGTTCACTATTCGCCTCCACTGGCTCCTTCTGGCTCCTAGGACCCTCTACTGACCCCAATCAGATCAATGACCACTTTGCATTGTTTTTATTTTCTGGTTTATTAGACTGTCAGATCCTTGAGGGAAGAGGCTTTGTCTCGTTTGCCAATTAACCCCCCGGTAGCTAGGGTGACCAATTGTCCAAGTTTATCTGGGACTAAAGGATTCCCCAGGACATGGAACTTTCAGTGATAAAACCGGGAAGTCCAGAACAAACCTGGATGAGTTGGTCATCCTACCAGTGTATATCACGTTATATTACACATAAGAGGTACTCAGTAAAATATTTGTTGAATAATAAATTCCTGCCATCGATTTCTAAACACGGATCAAAACATAACTCAGCACATTGAGACCCAAATAGAAGTTCCTTAGCCCAATGGGGTGTTTACAGCATTCTATAAGATCATAGAAACCTACATTTTCATTGTAATTAAAGCATACACAAAGGGAACTTGAAAGTTTTAAACAATGGAATTGCAGGTGGTTGCAGCAAAAGGTTATCACGCCAGTGGAGATCTGTTCTATACCCCAGAAAACAGAGGAGTGCTCTAACTTTTCCCAAATAGAGATCCAGCAGATGCTTGATGTTGGAGGCAAAGGAAACCTTCTTCAGTTCTATGCCATTAACATCAGAGATGGGATAAGCTCAGAATGCTTGTTGACAAGACTCTGAACTCGTCTGAACTTGCAGTGATTGCAGATGGAGAGTCTGAGAGTTTCACGTGTTTCAGTGCCCTGATTCAACTGGATGGCATTTCAACAAACAGCTGTGGGGAGATAGGTGGGTAGGGGAAGTGAAGGAGAGAGGAAGGATTCTGCAGAACGGTGCCAGACATGGAGGGAGATTCACCAAAGAAGTAGAAGCATCAGAACAGTCGTATCTAAAAACTTGCGCAATTCCCATTATGGGCAAACGTACATGTACTCATTGGAGACAGCGTTTCTGTTGACTGTTCTATGAACTGCACACCAGTGCCATTCCACTGGTGTGCAGATTGGGACCTTCTAAACTAAGCCTTGTCCTCCTGTCTGGGAAGTCAGGCTAAAGAACTCCTAGAGATGCTATTAAAAATAAGTACCTGATGGAAAGTGAAGAAAGGAAACCTACATTTTTTTCTCTTTCAATCCACTATTAGCATCCCCATTTCATAGATGTGGAAATGGAGGTTCGGCAAGTTGAAGGAATTTGCCTAAAGCAATGAGATGAAAAATGGGGAAGCCTAGACTTATCCCAGGTCTATCTGCAAATGCTATCTTTCCATTGTCTTATTTCCCTTTCTCATGCCCCCCCTACTCTCCCTTTTGGGTGTACCCAGCAGGTATGTGGAATTGAGGTTCAATGTCCAAGGAGAGCCAGCAGCCCTCTTCCCACAATGTGGCATTAATGACCTTAACTCTTGTCTGGAAGGACCGCAGATTGCCTAGATGTGTGTTTATAGCCTTTTCCCAGTGTGCTCCAAAAGTGAGGGTCTGTGGTCAGATTAGGATGTTGAATACATCATTCCTTGCCTTTCTGACATCCAACACCTTGTACTTGCAATGCATCATTTCTTTATTACTGATCAGCAGAACTCTGTGCTCATAGAAGCTTTCTTACTCTGGGTCTTAATTTTGTACATTTCCAGTTTCCATGGAGACACTACATTCTTGCATTCTAAGAGTGTCACTGTAAAACAATGTGAAAACAAAGCAACTTCATAGAAATAGCTCACTTTGGACATCACCAAGCAACACTCATCAAACAGATAGGACCGTGGTGCTGTGCTTTGGGGTTAATTGCTAAGGCCAAGTTCCCTTCTTTCTCCCCCAAACTAAAAGATACTATTCCTGCCCAACCTGGGGACTAAGCTCACGGTGATGAGAGCATCCTCAGGTCTCTCCGCTTCAATTATTGCACAACTGTTGTAATAAAATCGAGAGGTAACTATGGCAACATTATTCCAAGGATAAATACCACAATATCTCCTTCAGCATTTTTCCCCCACAAACAAAATAAAGAATCGAGAACATGTCGGATTAATAGCATCACTTGTTAAAAAGCCAATGGCCCGAGTTCAGAAAAGCTTTAATTAGTGGACCCTTTCCCAGCTCGTTTTAACACTTGATCTGTCCCCCACTGAGAAAGTGCATGTGGGTGGCCAGCATCAGAATTCAGTATCACTGAACTCGGGCACTACCCGGCATTCAATCCTGGGTTGCTGGAAGTTCACAAGATGTCCTGGTTATAATAAACACACCCTGCTTTCTCTGGGAGACTCAGTGCTGTGGGCAGTGGTGATGGCTTCCCGGTAGAGAACTTGATGGTGGGTCAGTTCAGCTATGGTGAAGTAGACCAGAGCACAGGAAAAGGGAAGTATTCATCAGCTGAGCTTCCCACTGCTAGAGCTCTGATAGAAGCAGTATAGCACTGTTGTTAAAAGCGTGGGCTTGGACATCACACAAGAGACCTGGGTTCAAGTCTCTGCTCCCTCACTTGGTATCTGTGTGACTTAAAGCAAGTTACTTAACCTCTCCAAGCCTCAGTTTCCTCATCTGAAAAGTGGGGATAATGGCCTCCAAGCCTCAGTTTCCTCATCTGTAAAGTGGGGATAATGGCCAACCTCACTGCATTGTTGAAAGGATTAAATGAAATCACATATGTGTGGCAAAGCTGTTCAACAAAACCCATTGCCTCTTGGCTGACATCTACATTACAGTTCCCAGTATCCCTGTGACTGAGTTCTCGCCAATGCAATGAGAGCTGAAATGACACCTGCTTCTTCTAGGCTGGTCCTTTTTAATCTTCCACCTCTGCTTTTCCATGTGCTTTCCCCCTCTATTGACTGGATGCCAACACCAAGGGCAGTGCAGGAAGCGATGCAGAGATAATGGCAGAGCCTCAATCAGCCTGGGTCTCTGACTGATAACGTGGAAGAGAGAAGAGAACCTCCCCATCCTTTGCTAACCAGGAACACCTGAATGAAAACATTACCATCTATTGTCTTTAAGCTAATACAGTTTGGGAGTTTATCTGTTATAGCAGCTAGCGTAATCCTCAACTATACAGATGTAACGTGCTTAGCCCAGTTCCTGGAACACAATAAACACCCAGGACTGGTTAGATGTATAATAGAGAAGACACCACTTTTCCTGCAAAGCTGGCCAGTTTGCCAAGAACTCTGGCAAGCCACATCTCCGTTGATTTCATGGAGTCTCCGACTCATAGAGTTAGGTGTTAGGTTCTCTGCTACCATAAGTAATGAAGCACAAATTGAGGAAATTAGTTATCAATTAGTCATTCGATGGTTGGGAAGGCAGGCGGCAGACATAAATGGAACCAGATTAGTTAAGCCACGATAAATTTCATTGTTCTACAAGGATTGGGTCTTTATTCATTACTTTTCAAATTTATCTTTATTAGTGGCCCGAAAACACGAGATAAGGCCTGGCTGTGGAACGAGGTGAGAGGCTAGCCGGGCCCTTTGGGAAATGTGGCAAACTGCACAGCAAAGATGGGCCCCCAAGAGGTCCTTTCTGAGGAACCCCAAGGAGCAGAGGGCTATGGAAGCCGGGATCATCTTGCCTCACTGCCAACTCTGCAGGTTTCTAGTTCTACCACGGAAGACTGGGGCAGGGAAGTCCCACAATACCTTTTCCCTATAATTTTCATATCATAAATCCTATGGCATGTCACATGTGCCTCCATCACAAGAGGCTGGAGGGGTTCATTCTGCACATGAAGAAGTAATAACTGGGCTCAGAAAGGTTCACAAACAACTGATAGGGCAGGGCTTGGACTCTTGTGGTCTGTGAGTCCCTGAGACACCACCTGTATCTCTGTAACTCTCCCATTACCTAGCAGGGTGCCTGGCCCACACTTTAATCCCCTGCCTAAAACGTCTCATGGCTTGCCATGGCATTTGATATGCTATCCAAACCCTTATCACGACCTCGGAGGCCTTCCAAGGTCAGACCGCAGCTGTGAATGCTGTGACTTCATCCACCCTTCCCTCTTTCATTCTGCCTCTTCGACTCAGAAATGAATGAGCTGGAACCTGGTAAAACAGATTCCCAGGGGAGGTGGTCTTCTCTTCTTTGTGGTCGTCCACTAAGGAGAAGCCACTGGCTTGGTCTACGTAGTGCCCGACAGCCACAAGAAGGCCAGTGACCCATTCAGGGGTCTCGGCCTGGACCAAAGCAATGGGCTCCAGGCATGGCTCCATCCTGTCTTCCTCTCACTTAGCTGCCAGAGTCATCAATTAGACCAATTACAACTCTAGGGCAATAACAGCGAACACTTCACATCGCCCTATGTACAAGGAACGTTACCTACATTAACACATTTCGTCCTGACGGGATTTGTAAGGAAGGTACCATCATTATCTCCACTTTAACAGTGAAGAAACTGAGGCCTGGGGCAGTTAGGTAGTTTGAATATTGCAGAGCAAGTACTCTGGCCCTGAACCACCATCCTACGCCAGCTCTCCAGTAAAACGCGTGGCCAAAGTTGCCCTCAAAAGTCCCCAATGTGCTCATAAAGCATCACACAGCGTTGCAGTGACAATACCTGCACATTAACTCATGGGCACTAAAGCCTGAGAACTGTTAAGCTAGATTAGAAAAAGGAACTAAAAGAAAGACTAAGTGCTGATGTTTGATGAATCTTTAAGATAATTATCAAATACCTAGAGGTGAATGGGTGATGTGCAGAGAATCATGTATTGTCCTGCTTTCCTGCAGGGTGTAGGCCTTTGGGTTTCCCATTAAGACTCTAGGATCTCAACACTGCTGTCCACTGGTTGGTTTGTGGGTATAAGATTTTAATGAGATTGATGAAAAATGGAGCAGCACCTTGTCTAGGGGAGAGCAGCGATGTGCTGCCCAATGCTTACCAACTGGCTCGGCAGGGGGAGGCAATCACTGGTTGGTAGCATTTTCCAGTTTCCATGGTGTAAATACTCCCATCATGGCCAATTTCAAGCTGCCAATGTGACATCAACCAACTGGTAAGTTTCCTGAAAGTTCAATAATCAGATCTCGTCGGCCAGTGCAAGCTGGCCCCAGCACACCCCTGGAGGGCAGGCCCTGAAGACAGCTTTCAGAAAGAGCAGTGGCTCCACTGTACAGGTTTGGAGGGAGTCACTCTATCTGCCACGGGGAAACAGAGCCATGACTCCTCAAGTTGGAAATGCAGCTACAATTCTACACAACTACATTCTAAAACTTCTTTTGAGAAGAGACATTTAATAAAAATGAATTCATGTACAAAGTATAAAATTGGTAGACAAATAACTTATAACAATCAAGAGTTTTTCCCCTTAAGTTACTTTATAATGGCACCAAAAACTTTTATTTTTAGAATTTCATTAAGCATATTTTAAGGACTGAGCTATACCATAACATCACACACAGAATAAACACAAAAACATTTGCACTCTTTTTTGAACAATAGCATATGCAAGTTATCCTTTTCTCTAAATCTAGTCCTTGCAGTCTACTTTGAAATACAAAATATGCCTCAAAGTTGCATGAATCCAAAGTAGAGAAGTGAGTCTGCAGTTCTATATCCAGGATTGTCTAAATTACTCGGTAATTTCATGAAACCCAAATTGCTTCTCCTGCCTAACTTCCTAAGAGGATGCTCTTGTCACAGGTAATTCAGAGAGTTGAGTCATCACCCTATCCTGAAGCCTTTGTAAAACGCCTGTTCCTCTTCGATCTGGGGTGCCTTCTTTCTGGAGGCAGAAAAGAAGGAGTCTGTGACCAATGAAGAGAACTCCTTCCTGGAGAGCAGAGTGCCATGATTGTGAGGGTCAAGCAGCTCAGTGAGTGGTGGAAAAGGAAGGGAGCTCTTCAAATGGGTTTACAATTCAGATGAAAGAGAAATCATTTCATTTCTGAGTCCACTTTTCCCTCTATTGAAAGAGTTGATACTTTCTAGATGTGATAGCTATCTCTTCTTCTGGTCGCCACCAACACTGCAGGGCCCTCGGGTTAAACACAGTCTGGGGCTAAAGGGCAAAGCTCTGCTACCTGTTCCTGTGTGACTTTGGGCAAGCATCTTGCTCTCTCTGTGCCTCAGTGCTCGCCCTGCTGGGTTGAGGGCACTGGCACCCACCTTCACCCAGTGGTCTCCTATCCCCTCACTGTCTAAGACCAAGGACAACCATGGGCAAATGTATCTGATTTTAAGCAGAACTTTACACCAGACATATCAACTTCTCCATGCAGTGGAGAGAGTTTCTGCCCACTTGCTTCACAGAAGTGTCAAATGACATAATGGATATGAAAGCTCTTTGGGAGAAAAGGAAAGATAAGGACCACACAAATGTAGGGCATTATTAATGTTAATTACCTGCAAGTGATAAGCATAATGCCCAGAATCAGTGAATTTTAGAGCTGGGAAGAAACTTCTTAATCGCCCAGTCTAATCCATCATCTCTCTACTGGAGCCTTCTCTAAACATTACAGTCTGTAGAGAAAGCTCCTTAAACTGCCCAGACCGCCGAGAAAGCAACAATTCCTCACACCCAGGTCACCTAATCACAGAAATGGCCACCACTTTCTGAGGCTGGTTTGGGTGGCAAAAGCCTTTATTATTTCATTCTACCTCAGATCAGAGTTGCTGGCACACGTGGAGCCATTGGTCCTCCCCTCCTCCTGCCAACAAAAAGCCTTGACTTGCAGTGTTACCGATCCCTGCGGTGTAAACGCCCCACTGTGGCTGAATTCAAGCTGCCAGCGCAAGCCAGCCAGCTCCTGGCGTCCAGTACGGGCCAGCTCCTGTCCACCATGCTGCCTTGGATGAATGTAAAAGTACTTAGCCCCTGACCTCAAGGGATCCCATGAGCAGCCAGGGAGACAGATGTGCAAAGAACCAAAACACAAGATAACCAGAGTCATAGTAGAGGAAGTGGGGTCAGGGTGCTGTGGGAGCCCCAAGGACTCCCAGAGCAATTAATTCAAAGGCAGCTACAAGGAGGAGGGGACTTTTCAGCTGGGGTTTAAAGGATATGTAGGAGTATGCCAGGTAAGCAAGCTGAGAGATGAGGGGAAAGAACTTCAGGTAGAGAACATGGCACAAGCAAAGACAATGTGTGTAAGTGATAGTTCTCAGGGCATGAGAACCAGTTAAGCATGGCTGGAAACTATA